>JARKHS020036199.1:0-79469 GCA_030143305.2 Amblyomma americanum | reverse complement strand
GGGATTATCTGCGGATATATTAATTGTTATAGACAAATCTTACAATTCATGAAAAAATTGCGTTCATAAACTCTGTCCTGTTGTAAAATGCTTTTGTCCAGAATTGCTGGGTATGATCTGCTGTTATAAGGCGACAGTAGCGCTCAATAGAGCCGCCACGGTGGCTCAGTGGTTGGGGCGCTCGCCAGCTGACCCGGATGACGTGGGTTTGATCCCGTCCGCGGCGGTTAATTGAATGTCTATGGAGGCGAAATTCTAGAGACTCGTGTACTGTGCGATGTCAATGCACGTTAAAGAGCCCCAGGTGGTCGAAATTTTCGGAACCCTTCACAACGGTGTCCCTCATTGCTTGAGTTGCTTTGGGACATTAAATCTCCATAAACCAAAGCAGTACTGATCGATATTATAACGGGTTTCTGGCTCACTTTCAAGCAGCCGCTAACGTCGCCTCAGTAGCCTTCACGTTGATGCAGTTCGCTTAAGAAAACACGATGCGTGGTTAGTTGGTTATGCATTGTTTTTGAAAAGTAATCCAGCTCTACATTTTGAGAGGACACAAATAAACTGACATGACAGCGCCCGTTCTGTCAAGTTCTGTGTCCTCGTCTTAAAATGTAGCGCTGGATTACTTTCTAAAAAAAGTTGGAGCCGCGAAGCTTTGTCCCGCATGTTTTTGTAGCGATAGCTACATTGCGGTAGCATTTCGAGCCTTCAGCGTGGCGGCACTAGCTGCCACCCAGTGGCTGCGCCGCGACACTGTCACGTGGTTGGTCATGTGGTGCGGAGCAGCTGCTGGCGGCTTGGCGCCGTGGCTAATCACGTGGTTCGTCACGTGGTTGGTCACGTGACCAGCCAAGTGGTGCGGAGCAGCTCCTGCTGCTGGCAGCGCGGCGTACCGGCGAAACCAAGCTGAAGAAGGAACGCCCAGCGAAACGGAGCGGCGAAAGGCTGACTTTGCAGTTCAACTGAGCAAGTGCCATCCGGCCAGCTGTAGCTGTCGCGTCACTCGAGGTTTAACCAGAGCTGAACCACCGCCAATTTTTTTTGTTTATCTCAACGACTAGCGTCTTTCCTACTTTCCGTACATCAGACACGACCATATCAGTGTGGAACAGTCTTGATCACGCATGACAGCTTTACAATGATCGAGATTGTTGTCGGTATTTGACGCGCCGTACATCAACAGTTCTTCGTCATCCTGAAACTGAGTGCACTTGAGGGCGACAGGCATTAAGAAGTCCTGCGACGACTGCTGACTTCACGTGTGGCTGTCGCTGTCAATGAGTTTGCAGCGGCCTACTACGCGCTGCGATGGTCAGGCCCAAGAAAAAGACGACCCGCGCCAGCTTACGTGCGGTGTGCGGGCAGAAGAGATTCTGTGCAGTCTGCGCACAGTCTGGTTTACGCCTGGCCGAGTCGGCCTGGTAAAATATAACTGTGGACACCATACAATGATGTCTGTCTGGTTCTCCTACGCCACAAGTTCTCTTTCTCTTAAGGCACTTAGTTTATTAAAATATATTTGTTTATTTTCCGCACATTGGCATTTCGTTTTGCCTTACGCGTGAATGTTTCAAACCCATTTCCTCCCGCCTGCAACGAGAAGTTACGCCCATAATTTGTGACACCAAATAGCCACAAATTCGATTGCCCCAGATGTTTTGCAATTTAAATACTGTATGATTTTTCCGGCTATGTGGCGCAGCTTTCTGCTGAAATTTTTGTTGTAGGCAGCCTGATACGTGGCGCTAAATGTGAGTTTTCAGCTGTATGGCTGCACTTAGGTGTAAGCCAACGAGCTATTACTCCCATATTTTAAAGTGAAAATATATATCGTGTGCACACTTCGCCTTATACTGCACTGCGTCTTTGTGTCTTGCGTCATTGTGTGTGTCTTCTTCGTTCGCACTATAAATAGTTCACCTTATTGAACGTTCGCCTCTAAGAATACCGTCTTGATCACTTGAAATATCTTGTTCAATATTTTACGCCGCGCTAGGCGTGGTGAAACAATGTTGAATGCGCCAATTTAGAAAAAAATGCATCATGTTGAAGAAAAGGACTAAAAACAGCGTGAATGCCGAACCAGAGTTCCAATCCATAAAAGAACAAAAATGATGTGAGAAAAATGTTGCGCGAAAAACAAGAAAATATACAAATGTGAGAGTCGAGACAGTGTTCTTCAGAGCCCCAGTGTCACCCTTGGGGAAGTTTGCATGGGCTACGGTTTTCGAGCAGATGAATGCTGAGGGTTTTGGGAATTGGGCGATATGATGTTGGGAGAGGCGGCGAAGGAGAAAACAATGTTGTCAAGGAACCGGTAGTTATGAGGATTTGATCGTTGAATGAGCAAGATGTGAAATGCTGTTGTTAGGCAAAGGAAAACAAAAAAAGTACTGTGCAGCTGAAATGTTAGATGACGTTGGACGTGTTTTGTTTTCTATACAAAGAGATTGAGGCACTCAGTTGCGCCCGATTTATGGGTTTAAGGTGACGCACCACGCTAACGTCGCTGGGCGGTAACAGGCACAAACACAGAAAACCTTTGGGATGTTCTCTTGCATAGAAAAAAAAAACCTCTCATTGTTGTTGAATTACAATCTTCAGCTAAGAAGAGGTGAGCTTTTATGGCGACATCGTTAAAGAGCTCGTGTGGCAGAAGAGCCGGTGTCGTCGGCGTCTTTGGCCGTGAGCGAAAACTGGCGATCTCGGTAGACACCTGAACCGCGCCGTAAGGGAAGGGATTTTCGTTCCCTCACGGAGTGGTACGGCTGTCCAGGGAGAATTGTGTGACAAGCCTCATTTCCATTCCTTTAAACCAATTTTCATTTCATTTTCCTTGCCTCACGGCGCGGATAGGGTGTCCACCAATATATATTTCCTTTCCCTAAATTGTCCGGGCAAGGGGTCGCACCGAAGGACGATGGCGTTCCATGTATTCCTTGGCAATGCTGCAACACGCTGTCCTGCTCTTAAAAACGAAACTTCAGCGTCCACCAAAGTTTTTTAAAGATTAAGCAATTCGGTAAAGTGGGGAAGTGGCAATAAAGTATGTGCTCATGTTTGTACAGCGCTGTTTATAGTTTCGAAACTCATTCTCAATAATCACGACTTCTTTTGGAAACCTTGTAACAACATTCACAACAAGCGCCTTATAGTCATTCCAATATTTTAACTACTCGGATGCTGCTCAATTAAAACCTGACATCATTTACTGTATATTGTATATAGCGTAGTCGGTCGCCTACACTGAGAAGTGAAGTTGTCTATTCTGGCATATCTGCATTTCGCCACAAAAAAAAATCCTGAAAATTTTCGCGGTTTTATTATCCCGCGAGTCTTTATCGGCCGGCACCGCAAGCTAACGTTTTTCGGAAAATCGCACCAAACGAGCTCAGGAATTAAGTAAGGCGTGCTACGTGACGTTACACCCACTTCCGGCAACAAGCTGTCAGGCCGGTAGCGGAAGCCTGCGTGTAGTTTAGAACACTCTCTCTGTGCTTCTTTCTAAAGCCAAACACCACGCGCTGGTCAGTTATTCTGGCTTCACGTTCGCACTTTTCTCGCACGGATTTGCTTTTTGGTTTCCTCGTTTAAGGCAATAAGAAGGATTCTTCAGTAGAACTTCTTTCTGGGCTACCTGGCGAATTCTGAATCCAATAAATATAAGCGCGTTAGCATGCAGTCACAGAACGGGAGAAGATTTGTCGTGCCTGCAGCTGCATGTGCTAGCGCTGTTACATATCTTAGATTTTACCAATACCCTTAAAAAAAATGTGTATAACAGCTGTATCTTACCGATGCTCACCTACGGGGCAGAAAGGTGGAGGCTAACGAAAAGGGTTCAGCTTCAATTGAGGACAACGCAGAGAGCTATGGAAAGAAAAATGATAGGTGTAACGTTAAGAGACTGGAAGCGGGCAGAGTGGGTGAGAAAAAAAAGAAAAACTCGGGTTAATAACGTCCTAGTCGCAATCAAGAAGAACAAATGGGCTTGGGCAGGTCATGTGATGCGAAGGCAAGATAACCGCTGGTGCTTAAGGGCGACGGAGTGGATTTTAATAGAAAGCAAGCATAGCAGGGGGTGGCACAAAGTTAGGTAGGCGGATGAGATTAAGAAGTTTGCGGAGATATGGTGTTCGCAGCTGGAAAAGAACAGGGTTAATTGGGGGGACATGGGAGAGGCTTTTGCCCAGCAGTGGGCGTAGCCTGGTTGATGATGATGATTCTTGAATTGCGGTAGGCAGGAGATAAAGAAGAAAGGTCATGCACCAAATAAGAATAAAAAGATCAACTTCGTGGAGCAGTTCGAAGAGAAAAAAGGTCATAAACGGTTGCGACTACTCCTGCATGCCAAGGTCGGGGGCGATGAGGCGAAATAAGTCATGCGCCAGACCGTATTTTGCGGGCTACCCGGTTCTGAAGAACGTCGCGGCAATAAAAGGCAAACAAAATGTGAACGTGCATGATGATTGAAGAGCGCAAGGGACGAAACACAGGCAGAAACATAAAAAGACACACACGGGCGCTGACTGTCGACTGAATTTTTATCTTGGAGTGCAGAGAATATATAGCGATGGAAATAGGGCGGTACATCGATAGGAGGGCTGCTCGGTCACTAGGAATCAGAAGATGGTCACATCAATAATAAAAAAAAACAAGTATTAGTGAATGAGGTGGGCGTGGAAGGAAATAAAAAGGCGGTGTAGAGGGCTGTGGGGCGAAAAACGGATGAATGTTAAAGAAAGGTGAAGTTGAGGTTGCCCATAAGGCGGCTAAATCAATAAACAATAAACAATAAAATCAATAAACTATCAGCAATAAAAACTATAAAAAACAAGAAAAAACGGAAAGGTGCGAGTTGTAAAGGGCCACCAAGCATAGAACATTAAGTGCTAATGAAAGATGCATTTAAAGAGGCCCAAAAGAGGGTAAATACTTTAAAATCGAAAAAGCTGCGAGGTGAGGAGGGCCTCCAAGGAATAAAGAATAAAACCAGTTACAAACAAAAACCAAATAGCCAGGATATAAACAATAAACAAAATAAGAGGCCAGTGAAACATTCGAGCCGAGTGAACAGTCATAACACATGCCCGGTTGTGCTCAGGAACTCCAATTCTTTCTGAGATAAACAGATAGACGTGTACTAACACAATGGTCCTTAGCACGACGGATATTGACAGCTTCAATTATTTCTCTAGACGTACGGTCTCGGATACTTGGATACTTGGTGTTTTTTGCAAAGGAAGCCTCTGCGAAAATCTCTCTTCTAGGGTTTCTTGTTCTTTTCTGAGCCTCCCTCGGCCTGGAAAGTATCAGGAAAAAATGCAAACCATCCGCGTGTTCGAAATGCTAAGGATTATTTGAATAGCGCCAAGTCGCGGACGTGGCTGTTTGTGATGTGGACAGCACCCTGTCTGTGTCATCTTTTGACGTTCGCTTTTGTTCTGTTCTGATAATGTTATTCGAAACAACTCGCCAAAGCTTCCAGTTCGTCCGGAAACGTTAGCGACTGCCTCTTTTATCAATCATCCTCCAGTCGTTATAAGCACTATATGTGTGCCCAACTCCTGCGCGCGTACAGTGTCTTCCGTTTATTTTAATCCCAGGTCAGTATCCTCAAATTCTTTCCTTATCACAAAATACAAAGTATAATAACAAACAACGAACCTCCCAGCATGGATCGAAACAGCAAAAACATGCAAGAGACTGTAAAAATTCTACACTCCTGCGCAATCTTATTGTCAAACTACGCTCATCTTGGTCTGGACAACGTACCGCAGTGCCTCGTAGTAAGCTTCCAGGTAACTTAAGAACCTACTTTCTTGTATAAGAACCTTGTAAAGTTCTAAGTTGGAGAACCGAGGCTTCGAATTATTTTCTGTCTCGAATAGCACTTTGTATCACCAAAGAGGCGCTTTTATAGGTATTTGTGTTTAGTGCAAGACGAAGTGGCAAGTGGAAGTTATCAAACTGACTCCATCTGAGGCGCGTGCTGCAACCATTGACATCAGCTATTTATACTCAATGTTTGTGATGTGAGTTGTTTTTGTCGACGCCTGTCTCAATACATATGCCCAAATTGCCAAGAAAGAGGAGTAAATATGAGGTCAAAAGTTTGGAAACCAGTTTTCAGCTATTGTGTGAGGGCATAAAATAACACGCATAGCTATGCTGGATATTGAGCTATTCTGTGCTTTGGGACGAAAGTTACGCAGAGTTTCGCTATTCTTTGTTCATAATTTGAAGCCGGATGACAACAGCGCGTTCACGTAGCATTCCTTTGTCACATTTCTATAGTCTATTGAAACGTTTGCACCTTATCAGCAAACCAACCGAACGAACAGGATGATGGCTTGTAGATCGTTAAATGTCATTGATTCTATCCACCAATACGCGCTTAAGTATTCAAAGGCAGTCCAATTACTACATCTTCGTCAGAAAGTTGTAAGCGCTGAAGTAATGTCTTACGAAGGGTGGCGGCAGGTGTGAGGGTGGAGCGCAGCTGCAAGATGGTAAGTGTAGGCTTCGCACACACAGACAACGTCATTTCAGGCGAATGAACACTGTACAGATAACACAGTGAAAATTGCTATGTAAATATACCTCACCGGTCTCACTGTAAAGAAACCTCTTCTGTTTCCTTTTTACTCCTCTTGTCTACGGGGCATTAGGCAAGATCTGGCGGCGACATCGTAAGTGTGAAAAATGCTTTGCAATTTTGTAACCGGGAGAAGGACACTGACATATTTAAGCAGGCAGCCTATTTTTGGGATATAATTAAGTAATCAATGCTAAAACAAATGTAGAGGTAATAAAAACGCTTAAAATGAGTCGTGGGCATGAACTGTAAAAAAAAAAAGAACCGAGAAAAATTATTTTGTAAGGTTTCGTGTGGCGGCGCTCACATCCCTGTTCCCATGTCCAAGCGTAAAAGTCCCAAGGGAAGAACAACTCCAACAGACGAACACAGACCGAGCTGTTGAAGCGGAAGTTGTTGAAGGCGCATCATCATCATCATTTATTTTCCCTTAAAGGCCCCAATGGTGCATTACATAAGGGGGGGGGGGAACAAATGGTAATAACGGGTCACAAAGATAGAACACAATTATAAATGGCAAGCATATAATTAGAGAGGACAGGCGGTGAGAGGATAGGAGAAAGTAATCGATAGTTTGTTTTGTTGCAGAACGGACATCAAGCCGGACCAGATTTGTGAAGTCAGATATATAATCGTGGAATCCCACAACGTAGACGCATGAAAACTTAAGATTTCATTATCTTCTGTCATCTTTCCTTCGTTCTTTTTTTTTCGTTTTTTCCGCCGGTATCTTTCGCACAGATATTTGGTAAACCTCGACTGTAAGCATGCACGACTACCATAAGATTGGAATAATACGTTCTTGATCACCACAGTCTGGCGTCAGTGAACTTTGTCACTCACACCTAGCTCCGTAATAATATAAAACGAAAGCGTAACTTCAAGCTGGCGGTAAATCCAGAGTGAGGCTGTGCCCTTTTCTGAAAATAAACCAAAGTAGGGACGCGGCTTAGCAGTAAAATCTAACAAAAAGAAACCCGGAAGGGATAGTGTTCTCTTCCCACACCTTCCATATAAGAGCTGCGCAAGCCGCGGTAGCTGTCGGTGGTCTTTGCGGCCCGATATCTAATCGCCCGTAAAGCCCTAATGCACGGAGGTCATAAAGGGGCCGACGTGACCGGACCGTGCTCCCGTGCTCCCGTGCAGTTAGTCGTGCTTTGGAACGCAGCAGGATGAGGATAACGTCCACGGACGTAGACCCACGAAAAGGGAGGGACACGGTCCGAACGCGCAAAACAGGAAGGCACATTGGACCTGGCTTACGCATAATCTTTCTGAATTATGCGTGTTTTGCATATCTAAAGAGAGCACTATTCCGCAATTTTCTTCGTCCTCCCTGCGTTCGAAGTGTAAACACGGTTTAACCCCACCAAAACGGGGGCACCGAAGGGAATGCAGCTGACCTCAATATCGCAGGGGGCGCAGTCCCTGAAAGCTCTAAAAGCGCTCGCGTTTATTAGAAGGCAAGGGGGTAATCTCTCTCTAGTTTAGTTCCTGGCTGTTTTTTTTCCTGACCGCATTCGTGACCTCAGCAGGGCATACATCTCCTTACTATTAACCAGAGGGAAAGGTGGCGGCTCTGGCCTTCATCCACCACGGACGACCGATGCATGCCAGGAAGACAGCGCTTCGGACTGACATCTGGTGGCTTGTTGACTGTGCTATGAATTAGATTTTTTATTTTCACCCCTGGTGTTTTTACTGATGATTTTTGCGCGTTGTGTTGGTGTAATTACCCCTGCAGCTACGCATGGAATTTGTTTGAGATCCGAAGCATCCAAAGGCACTTCACTCGAAGTGAACAGAACACAGTGTCTGGTGCCTGCTAGGCCTCAAGTCCGCTCGCCTCATCGCTGGGAGCCATTTACGCAGCAAGCTGGGTTTGCTCAGCGCGAACCTGTGCTACCTGTGGCTTGAAAGGAGCAAGAAGGAAACAATGTTTTGTTTTTGTGAATTGAGAGCTCTACAGTCTGCTGCTGTGACCACTCTGTACATTTCTCGCAAGAGGCATGGAGACACTAATCTTTAAAACGCGCGAAAGTACCTTGACAAGCGCAACTTATGCTAACCGTACCTGCCGAGGATTGCGTTTGGCTCAATTCGAAGACTGGCAGTGGCCGCGCATTGCAAGCATGAACCACTCCTACTTGAGGAAATAATTCAGGCAAATATTCGCATGTTGCAATCAGCATGAACACGGCCGTCACTTACTTGTGGTGGGAGAGGTTTCTGCTTCCTAATTCATGGTTTTCTTTGCAAAATGTGTAAGAGTCGGCACTTATTGCGTGCAAACTAGTTTCTTATGGAAAAGTGGGGGCTCGGGCAAGCTTCTTAGACTATGCTTCTGAGGCTTAGGCTTTGCACGATCGTAGGGCACGAACCCGCAATAGCAGACTACACCAATGAAACGTTTAGTTTTCGCATTTTGAAAGTGGAAGCTTTTAAAGGGTAGTATTTTAAGCGCGAACACTTTTTCGCTAGAATATTCGCTCTAAAATGTGTGTCTGTTAAACGCAAAAAAATATTTTCATGGTTCGCTATATTTGGCGGCATGACGAGAAAGCCTTCGCTCGCCATGGGCAAATTCGGTGCTCATTTACGCCTACCTGCTTTTCAGCTTATTTATTGCAGTGTACAGTGAGCACATTTTATTATAGGACATATTGATTGTTAAACAACTCTGCCTTGCGTTAACCTTCGTCCGTAAAGTTTCGAGACTGATTTATTTTCTTTTCTAGAAATGATTCCTCAAAACAAATGCTGGTGCGTATGTGTAGCGCGATCTTTTCGGGCTAAGCTGAGCTAATTATGTTACTTTTTCTTGCAGCCGCTAGATGGCACTACATGTACAAAAATACGTTGTCGCAAGTTGTCTGCGCATTCTACTGTGAGTGAATGGGGAGAGATGGACGTCCACCTCGAACAGCGTGTAAACAAAATTCACTGTGAAGCTTGGCAAGACAGCCACACAGACGTATGAGCTCTTTCGTGACGCTCACAGCAACGAGGCATTATTGCGGGCGTGAGTTTTTGAGTGGTGCGTACAAGAGGTTCGTTTCGGGGAGAACGTCGGTGGAAGACGACACAAGGCAGGGGTGTCCTCCAACCTCACAGAATGAAAACAATGTGGCTCGGATCACGGAAATCGAACAGCAAGACTGCACCATTACAGTCCGCATGATATCAGATGCTCTAGACATTAGTAAGATAACATGCCTACGTGGCTCGGATCACGGAAATCGAACAGCAAGACTGCACCATTACAGTCCGCATGATATCAGATGCTCTAGACATTAGTAAGATAACATGCCTACAAATTTTGCATGAGAACTTGTTGAAACGAAACCTGAATGTCAGACTTGTGCCGCACTCCCTCACACAGGACCAGAAGGACACCCGGACATTAATGAGCGCTGATTTGCTCTCCGAGGCAAAGAAGGATACTGCATTCGTCGACGGCATCATTTCTGAAGACATGGTGTTTTCAATACGATCCTCAAACAAACAGGCAGAACACCGAATGGCGGTCCACAAGCTCTCCGGCGTCGAGAAAGACCAAAACAAACACGATGCTGAAAGTTTTTTTCGATGCCAGAGGTGTCATACACCATGAGTTCGTACCGCAAGGGCGGACGGTGAATCGGGAGTTTTATATCCGCGTGCTCCAGCACATGCTTGGTGCACAGCGACGCCATCTCTCTTACTTATGGGCATCTGGACAATGGAGCCTTCTCCACGATAACGCAAGGCCACACACTGCTCTCAACATGACCAAATTTCTCATCAAGCACAGCATTACTGTACTTCCCCATCCGCCATTCTCGCCTGACCTCTCCCGATGCGATTTTTTCCTGCTTCCTCGTGTGAAGAGAACCCTAAAAGGTCGCTGTATGGGGAGCGTGGAGGCCATTCAAGACGCCACCGCAAAAGAGCTGACATCCCTGGCAAAAGAAGCGTTTTCCAACTGTTTCCAAGACCTCAAGAAGCGTTGGAAGATGTGTGTAGACTTTAAGGGAGACAATTTCGAAGGGGTGCTGCACAAATGAATTCAATGTTAAGCGCATAACTTTAATGGTGTCAGTCTCGGAAATTTAGAACAAAGGTTGTATAATTTGCGAAAATTGGTACTTCTGCAGTCGTAGTGTTGTTTCAGAGCCAAGCTAAGTACGATACGCTGTCTTCCCAGCATTCCCACGGTGGATGAAGTGTCCTCTAAGAAACTCGATAGGTGGTGGCGCGAGCTTTCCTTCTAGGTAATATTGAGAAACTATCGCATAAACGGCGCCTTGCCGCATCGTAGATCATCGGAAGAAATTCTGCGAAGGATTTGAGTCGGCGCGTGCTACCGACTGAAGGAGAGCTAGCAGCGGAAAACAGTGAAGCTCGTGTTCTGAGTTACAGTACATTGAAAATATTTTCAGCCCTGGCTGTAAGCCCTTCTTTCGCCCTCAGAGGTTTCGCTAGTCTACGCTGAACTTGATAATAATAATAATAATAATTGGTTTTGGGGGAAAGGAAATGGCGCAGTATCTGTCTCATATATCGTTGGACACCTGAACCGCGCCGTAAGGGAAGGGTAAAGGAGGGAGTGAAAGAAGAAAGGAAGAGAGAGGTGCCGTAGTGGAGGGCTTCGGAATAATTTCGACCACCTGGGGATCTTTAACGTGCACTGGCATCGCACAGCACACGGGCGCCTTAGCGTTTTTCCTCCATAAAAACGCAGCCGCCGCGGTCGGGTTCGAACCCGGGAACTCCGGATCAGTAGTCGAGCGCCCTAACCACTGAGCCACCGCGGCGAGGCAACTTGATCTTTGTCTTAATTGGTGTATCACCCGTCAGCCTCGTGGTGCCTTAAGTGCAATCAGAATTTTTGGTACATCAGTAAACAACGGCAAGGAAGTGAGCCTTGAGCAAAAATGTTCCCTGTGGAGCTTTATAACCACGCGCCAGTTTGGGTGTATGTTTTAATGCGATGGTTTTATTTTGTCATCGGTCATAAAATTCGGCGACTGGCGGGTGGAGAGATGTCACTAGAGTGAATAATTAGTACCGACTAGAGAGCAGTGATGTCATAAGGCCGGACGAGATGCCACTTTCGGTAATGTCATCGACAGCTCCTAATGATTCCTCACGGCCTTCGCAGGCAATTAGATATCCGTTTGAATATTTTCTCGTGATGTTTTTATATTTAAAGGAAAGAAAATATATGGTGGAACCATTCGTCGCAGAAAAGAGACGATACAATGCGAACCCTAAACAAAGCATTGAGCAGAAATAATATACACTCATTACAATAACAGGAGAGTTTTATTGCGCGTAGAAGCAATTTTTACGCTGTTTTCCTGAGAATTGGTCGACAACGAGACGTTTTATCGAACGAAAAATATGTGAAATCAAGCTACTCGGTTATGAATATACTCAAGCCTAAATTGACAACATTCGACCGGAGCGCTTTACCAATGAAGGTGCTATTGCTTTCAGTAATGCAATTAGCGCGTAAAAGCCGATTTTTCATGTTGGCGTATAAATGGAAACAAAAAATCACACGTCATTTTGACGCCTTCTCCTCTTGCCATCTGTCAAAAAAAAAAGGAGGGCACTAACTCTGCGCTGCTTTTGTAGCGATAGCTACATTACGCTAGCATTTCGAGCCTTCAACGTGGCCACCCCATGGCCACCGTGGCGGCACCGTTGGGCACGTGGGTTGATCATGTGATGCGGCCGTTGGTCACGTGGTGCGGAGCAGCTGCTGCTGCCGGCGGCGCGGCGCGCAACTGCTGCAACAGCTGTGCGCATGCGCCGCGTCAAGTGGGACGAAGATGGAACGCCCAGCGAGAGAGAGCGGCAAAAGACTGAGTTTGCAATTCGACTGAGCGAGTTCCACTCGGCCAGCTGTGGCTATCGCTTCACTCCAGGTTTAACCAAAGCTAAACCACAAGCAATTTTTTCTCTCCTTGTAGATAAAGATATAGGTCCACATGATTAGATAAACGGCCTGACCTGGCTCTTTCGGAAACCGAGCCCGTCTACCAGAACGTTATTCCGTGTTCTTTGAGTTTCACACGCTGTTAGTAAGCCTTCGTGTCCCGAGAATTTACGCAGTTCTGATCAGTTTTTCAATCTGCTCCCCAACAAAATCTCCTTACGAGACGTGCTTCGTAGGTCGGTAAATGCACGTGTAGAGCATCGCATCCGAAATAAGCAACTTCGGTGTTTCCGCCAAGTAGCGACTACGCGTACTGGCTGCGTGGATGCGGGTCTTCCTAATACTGAAAGAATCCTAGCCGATCGATGAACATCAGCTGTCGTGCGTGCGTTTCTGCCGCACCAAAGCACGGGAGTTAGTTCGGGAGCTCAGACATTAAAAATAACGCGGGAGCAAATGAACTGGACATTCTGAGGGGAAGAAGGAACTGGGGCTTTTCTGCCGGCGGAAATCACCTTAATGCATTTTAGATGAAGCCAGGGCGGCGAAGCCGCTCATGTCTTTTCTTTGATCTTGCTAATACTCTGTTGTCAAGAAAAAAACGGTGAAAAAGTAGTTTTTTTCTCCCGTCTTCACAATAACCAGTTAGCACTTAAGATGAAGGCCTCGGAAACCAGCAGCCACCGAAACCAAGGAGAATAGGGTATGACTTTTTTTTTGGGGGGGGGGGGGGGGGGGAGGGAGGGGGAAAACTAATGAAAGCAAAAGAAAAAAACAACCACACGCAGTCGGTGGGATCCGAAGATACGACCTCAGAATTTCGCGTGCACTGATGAAAAACTACAAATAACAAAAAAGATTCCCTATGCTTCTTGGTTTCGGTATAGCTGTTGGCTTCCGTCATGTAGTCCATGACGAGTTCCTCTTGTCCCTTCACTTGTATGCCTAATATAGACGCATTAGTTGGGCAGATAATTTTTTAAAACACATTCCAAGCGCAGCACACGACTGTGTTCTTCCAAGAAACGCGGCCAGTTCGAAGGTTTTCAGCAGTCTTGCTTCTTAGCGGATGAAAAGTTTAATTTGCTAATTGGAATGGCCCTTGAGCTTAAACTGGCATATAGCCTTTGTTATGTGTTAGAAGTGCACACTGAAGCTGAGCTTGGATTAGGTGACCGCGGTAGTCGAGACTAGAACGCAGCACGTATACATATGCCATATTCTATGCCTCCTACTTTGGTAGACGAGTGACACAGCTTGCGTTGTCAACCAAAAAATAAAGCAAAATTTTAGAATGTTTAGAGTACAGCATGTAGATTACTCTCTCTACTTAGAGCGGCACGATCGCCTTTCAATAATTTTCATAAAAAATTAGGAATACTAACCACAAGGCAGTGAAAGAACAAATGACTAGTTTTTGAAGGAGCTATCTCAAGACTGTAAGATAACCTCAAAATATATTTGCAGGCGTCTTCATGAACTCGACCGAGCGCAGGTCCAGTTGATTATTCGAGAGAAAGAAAGGGATTTGTGAAGGAAATGCGGTACTGATTTTCGGCTCTGCTATTACAATTTTCGTCACAAATGATGATAAGGAATTTTTATGCCGCAAGGACAGCTTGCGCGATGATGATGATGAACTTTTATGCCGCAAGGGCAGCTTGCGCGAGAGACCGCCATGGCGAAATGTGCTTTTCATGTACAGACGGTGGGGTCACAGACACATTTTCCAAGCAATTCACACTTGACCGGAGCACCGTTCTGGAGAACCTTGTACCGGTTGTATTACCTGTGGGTAACCGGCGGCACTGGGCATCGAACCCCTCATTTCTCGCATGCGAGGGGAATGCACGAGCTACTCGGCCACCGCACCGGTACTTCCATCAAAAAGGGGACTCAGCTCTGCTTCTGTCGAGCTGGTATAGCCCCCAGTTCGTCAGTGAATCCAATCAACTGTAATTAATTTTTTTGTAGCGAGAGCTACATTACGCTAGCACTTCGAATCTTCAGCGTGGCACCACTTAACTCCGTGACCACCCTTGAGCTCCGTGGCCGCCCTTGAGCTCGTTGGCGGCGCCGTGGCTGGTCACGTGGTTGGTCACGTGGTACGGAGAAGCTGCCGGCGGCTCGGCTCGCCGGCGAAACCGAGTTGGGGGAGTGGAGAGAGTGAATCCATGTCCAGGGACGAAGATGAAGAAGGAACGCCCAGCGAAACGGAGCGGCGAAAGACTGACTTTGCAATTCGACTGAGCGAATTCCACGGGGCCAGCTGCAGCTGTCGCGTCACTCCAGGTTTAACCAGAGCTCAACCACAGTCATTTTTGCCTCCCGCTTTCGTACGATAACTGGTGAACTCCTAACTCAAATGAGGACAATGGAAGCACCTGGGCCTTCTCATACTAGCAACTCTGCTGTACACTGTGACCTCTGATCGAAATTATCAGGAGCCCTTCACTACAATGTCCCTCATAGTCTGAGCCTCTTTAGGACGTTCAACCCAATAAACCAGCAATACTGCCTCATTTTGGCGGCGATCAAAAGAGAACCCTTTTGTGCGAACTTAGTGGGAGGCTCGATGCAAAGGCCGAATGCATTAAGCGACAAATTAATTTATGCGTGGTGTGTACGGCGATTTTGATATTCCTTGTAGCATTTCCAGCGTTCTCCGCGTCTTGTCTAGCCTGCAAAACGAACCCTCTGTGTAGTCTGGAGCACAATCGAGCCGCACGCTCCAGCTTTCAACCAATCCTCGGAGCGCATGTATACGCAATGCTTGCTTTTTTCTTAATCCTCACCTTTCGCAAAGAGGGTACATTGATTTCTTCCGGAGATACGACCTGGCACACATACATGACAGCCTGCAGTGGTCAGCCCTTGTATGCTCTCCGGACATCTTAATCGTAACAGGCCCAATGGCACCCTGCAAAGCACGGTTTGTATTTTGCGGCGCGGCATTTGCAGCTCTACCCGAGTGTACCGGCTTTCACTTAGAGTCGTCATCTTTAACGGAGAGACGAAAACACTTAGGAAAAGGGGAGGGGAAACTTACTGCCCAGTGGCGCCTGCCCAGAATCCCCCAGTGCAGAGCAAGTTTTTCTTTGTGTCAGCCTGCAGTTAGGACTCTACTTCGCATCCGCGCACACGGTTACAGAACGGCCTGCAAAAGGAGTTATGATAGAGGACGATTAGGCCCGGTTTCATTAAAACCTGCGTCATTGGGAAAACTGAAGCTGCAGTCGGCAGATAGAGGTGTGAAGGTCACTAGGATTTTAGGCTTCATGGACCGCGCATCACTGGCTTGCATGCAAGCTTTGGCAAATCGTAGAAACCAATAGTTAAACTTCCCTACTCTCCTTCGGATGGGGACGGCTTTTAGCAGTACGAAGAGTACTTCAGGTCTTCGTCCGGCGACACGTTGACGGTTGGGGCAGCAATTCCAACTTCTTAGAACAAAACTTATTTATTAAAGACGGGACCGAAATACAAGGCAGTGATGACCAGGCAGTTTAAAGAAAAGGCTGATAAAAACGGCCGAGCTTGAGACTCGGCGCGCTCGTCCCAAGTCGTCGTTTCCCGCGGGTTTTAACCCCTTCGATAATTGGGCGGAGCTTGAGTAATCTAGCTCTCGCCCAATTTGGACCAATAGCAAAGCAATTGCATCGTATGTACTAGTGGGCGGAGCCCAGGACCCGCCCCGGGCATGATCGCTCCTGGTAACAGGTGCGGGGGGGGGGCGAGGGGGGGGGGCATTGGCCTTGTGGGCTGTCGCGAGCCCAGTGGAATGCGCAGCTCTCACCCTAAGTGGGCGTCACGCCTCGACGTACATTCCTCGATTCCCCCCCCCCCCCCCTCCCCGGGCATGATCGCTCCTGGTAACAGGTGCGGGGGGGGGGGGGGCATTGTCCCCGTGGGCTGTCCCGAGCCCAGTGGAATGCGCAGTTCGTTGCATGCGCATTCGATCCACCGGTTGCCACGCTTCGGGACAGAAAGGATTAGTGCCGCCTTTCACCCTAAGCGCGGGCGTCACGCCTCGACGTACATTCCTCGATTCCCCCCATTCCCCGGGCATGATCGCTCCTGGTAACAGGTGCGGGGTGGGGGGGCATCGGCCCCGTGGGCTTCCACTTAACACCTCCCCACCAAGAATGTTGGGGGGACACTTGCTGTACAAACAACATACCGAAGCCCACAATAGCACAAAGCATCCGGCCTTCAACAACATACCAAACGCGCGAAAGCACAAGTACCAGCACAAAAAAAAAGAAAACACAAACCAAGGAGGGGCACTTCACATCCTACTTATGGCAATAGCGAAAAGAGTAGGTTCACAAGGATATCTTGTTGCATGCATCTACACTCAGATTTACATATTTTTCTCTTTGCGAGCAAATAACAGTCTAAACACTCATCACACAAGGAGTCCATCATTAATGCACTTGAGATGTCAGTCCACAAGCACTCACACACACACACACTCAGGTTGGGCCACCGTCCCGTACGTTCCTTGGCCCGCGATGTCTGGTCCATCTACCTAGCACAGGCCGTGCCCCTTCTCTGCTCCCCTTTATTTTCTTTGTACCTTTTATCTCTCTCTCTTTTTTCTACGCTGGCCCTCACTCGCATTTGCAGCGGTTCGAAATTAGCACCTCTGTAAAACGCGTGGGGCACAGTCGGAGTCGGTGTCCAACGTGGATAGGGCGTCAGCGCATTTATTGAGAGAGCCTTTTATATGAGCGAACTCAAGGTTGTACTTCTGGAGAGCCAGGCTCCAACGGGTCAACCGGGCGCTCGAGGAAGCTAATCTTGTTAAGTAAGTCAAGGGGTTATGTTCAGTGTTTACCTTAATCTTCGCGCCGAAGAGCCATGTATCCAGACGCCCCAATGCCCATATGACTGCATAAGCTTCTCTTTCTATGGCGGACCACTTAGCCTGCTGCGGCGTCAGTTTCTTGCTCAAAAAGACTATTGGTTTTTCTTGCCCGTTAATCTCTTGTGCCAGACATGCCCCGACCGCTCTTTCCGACGCGTCTGTTGTCAACACGAACTCTTTGTTGAGGTCAGGGGCCGTGAGCATAGGCAACTCGATCAAGGCGGCTTTGACGGCGTTAAACGCCCGTTCCGCTTCCTTTGTCCTCGGGATTATATTCGGGACCCGATGGTTGGTGAGATCTGGTAATGGGCGGACTATCTCCGAATACGAGGGAACGTAGTCGCGGTAATAGTTAAAAAGTCCAGGCGCGCTACGCAGCTCTTTCTTGGGGCACGACACCGACTCTTGCACGATGTTCACCCCGGTATTGGCCTTCCAGGTGCTGTCGTACTGGCTCTCTGCTGGTACGCGCCGTGGCCTGAACCCCTGCCCATCACCTACACTGCACTTCCCGGATTCTTCGGCTCCGTGGATGCCTGAACAGTCTTCTGCTGTATCATCCGGACCTGACCGCCCATATTTGGCGCCGCTCGACGCCTTCGCCTGGAAACCACCGCCATCGACTACGTCATCAATCACATGGCCTGAGGCAACAGTATTTAATCTGCGGCACAACGTCAGCTCGGCGGGGCACGACACCGACTCTTGCACGATGTTCACCCCGGTATTGGCCTTCCAGGTGCTGTCGTACTGGCTCTCTGCTGGTACGCGCCGTGGCCTGGACCCCTGCCCATCACCTACACTGCACTTCCCGGATTCTTCGGCTCCGTGGATGCCTGAACAGTCTTCTGCTGTATCATCCGGACCTGACCGCCCATATTTGGCGCCGCTCGACGCCTTCGCCTGGAAACCACCGCCATCGACTACGTCATCAATCACATGGCCTGAGGCAACAGTATTTAATCTGCGGCACAACGTCAGCTCGGCGGGGCACGACACCGACTCTTGCACGATGTTCACCCCGGTATTGGCCTTCCAGGTTAGTTACCTAGACTACGCTAAGGAGACTCGTAGTAGCGATCGTTGTCTTTTCGCGGTGTCGTGCCCCTACGACCTGAAATGGCGCACTGCGCTGCGTGTGTTATGTGACATACTTGCCTTTGATTTGCTATCTGAGCTGATGCTGCTGCTTTCGGGAGATGTTGAACTTAATCCTGGCCCCGGACCAACCAACCTTTCCGATGTTTTAGATGCTCTCAAGCGGCTAGAAGAACACCATGCAGCCATGCGTGCCGACCTTGATCAATTGAAAACAACCCAAATCAGCCATGAAACACAACTAACTGCACTTTCAAACCGAGTAGCAGTGCTCGAATTAGACGAGCGTAAAACAGTATCACCATCAAAACAGGTAGTGACTAGCCAGATTAGGCAGGACATCGCTGAACTAAAGGCCGCCAACATAGACGCGAAGAACAGAATGCGCCGAAACAACCTGCTCTTTTTCGGCTTAGATGATAGCGACAAAGAATCGTGGACTGAATCGGAGGAAAAAGTTATTGCGCTGTGCAAAGAAAAACTAGATTTGAATCTAGAACCAAGCGCAATAGAACGCGCCCACCGCATTGGTCAATTCTCAACGGAAAAAAAGCGACCAATAATAGTTAAAATGAATCACTACAAGGCAAAAGAAAGCGTGCTTGCATGTGGTCGTAAATTGAAAGAAACACCTTACGTTATCCGAGAAGACTTCGAATTCGCCACTCGACTCGCTCGCTCCAAATTGGTTCAATTCATTAAGCCCCGAGGGTGTAGCTTTAAGCTTCGATACGATAAACTTATCGTTGGCGAGAAATATTACACCTACGATCATGCCTCTGATACCATAACAGAAACAGATACGAACACCAAGCCCGCGGCAAAGATAAATGGAGCACAGGACAATACACAGCAGGCCTCAGAGCAAGCCAAGTGACACTCTACTGAACTGAATGAACCGATTCCGCCAAGCAATCGTCATTCACCCGCACTCATCAACATCGCTTTTACTAATATACGGAGTATTCTACCTAAACGCCATCAGGTTCACAGTTTCATTGAAGTCACAGACGCCGATATGGTCATACTCACAGAAACTTGGCTGCACCCAGAGATAGAAAACCACGAATTGTTCCCTTCAGACTTCCATTTCACCACATACCGCAAAGATCGCACTAACCGAAAAGGGGGAGGAGTTCTAATAGCCGTTCGTAACACTCTGCAGTCCTCGATTATCCGGCATGATAATATCCTAGAAATGATCTGGGTATGCCTTCACAACGCCTCCGGAAAGCTAGTGTTCGGTGTCTGCTATAGACCCCCAGACAGTCACGTATCATTCCCCGATTCCCTACGCCATGAATTAACGATTATGAGGAATGAATATCCCAAAGCACCCATATTTCTGTTTGGTGATTTCAATTACCCACAAATTAACTGGTCATTGCTCTCGACCCTAAGTTCGACACCTGCAAACGAACAGAAACTTTTTCTAGAACTAACCCTTGACTTTAACCTTCAGCAAGTGATAACAAGTCCAACGAGAGGAGACAACATCCTAGATCTTTTGCTCACAAGTCACCCGGACGACGTAAAATCCATTACTGTCCTTCCTGGATTAAGCGACCACAACCTTGTTCACATCTCTATGACGCTACCTTTAAAGAAGAAATCACCAACCAGCAAACTGATAAAAGACTACAAAAGGGCTGATTTTGATGCTATGAACAATGATCTTGAAAAATTTTTCGACAACTTTCGTTGCACCTATCTAAATCGCTCTCCTAACTCGAACTGGAATTTGTACAAAGACACCCTACTACATTTGGAAAGTAAGCACGTTCCAACACTACTTATTAAATCAGATACCAAGAATCAATGGTTTAACAAACGCCTCAAGTCTCTCCTTGGCAAAAAGAAGCGCCTGTATCGAACAGCAAAACTTCAAAATAGTCACTTAGCATGGGAAAAATATCGCTTGTGCGCCCAACAGTATACCACAGAACTGACAAGTGCTAAAGATAAGTTTTACTCTCAAGATTTACTATCAATCCTTCACTCTAACCCCAACAAATTCTGGCGCATGCTATCTAATAAACCACAAGATCGCCATGTACAACTCCTAGATGCTGATGGAGAACCAATCAAAAGCGATGACTGTGCGACCGCGCTCAACAATTACTTTACGTCAGTTTTTTCCGCTGCTAACGTTGCTGCTAATGAACACATTCCAGAAATCTCACTCTCAGAAATGCCTAAAATCGAAATTAACCCTGATGGTGTATCACAGCTTATTGCCTCACTGAAAATATCTACATCTGCCGGCTGCGATCAAATTAACAGTAAGCTACTAAAAAATACCATTTCGTTGTCTAGCCACGTACTGCATCTAATTTTTACGCAATCCTTAGATACCGGGATTGTCCCTGACGATTGGAAAAAAGCTCAAATTACACCCATATTTAAAGCGGATGACCGCACGTGCCCTAACAACTATCGTCCCATTTCCCTCACTAGTATACCGTCTAAACTACTTGAGCACATTATTTTTTCCAATCTTATGACCCACCTAGAATCAATGAACTTTTTCTATCCGAATCAACACGGCTTCCGGAAGCAGCTGTCATGTGAGACCCAGCTCGCCGAATTCACCCACGACATTCTACAATACTTAGATAACCTTGTCCAGATCGACGCTATCTTTCTCGACTTTTCAAAAGCATTTGATCGTGTTTCCCATAATCTTCTTCTTTTTAAGTTGTCATCGCTCGGCATTCCACAAACTTTGCTCTCCTGGCTAGAGCAGTTCCTTAAGGGACGTAAGCAGTTCACCTGTGTTAATAACTGTCGCTCAGCTTTTTCCGACGTAACATCCGGCGTACCTCAAGGTGCAGGCTTATCACCTCTTTTATTCCTCATCTACATCAATGACCTACCGATCAACACAAAATCAACGCTACGTTTATTCGCAGATGACTGCGTAATTTACAGCCCCATCCACGGCGCTAGCGCCATTGCCGCTCTTCAACAGGATCTAACCACTATCTCAGCGTGGTGTGACAAATGGCACATGCCTCTTAATCTAAATAAATGCCACTCCATATCATTCTCTCGCAAAAACACAGTTATTGATAGCACTTACAACATAAAATCGGTCGCCGTCACGAGAACATCATCTTATAAATACCTAGGAGTACACATCACATCATCGCTGTCATGGACAACACACATTCAGACCATCTGTTCCAAAGCATCACGCACACTTGGTTTTCTCCGGCGCAATCTAAAATCTGCATCACCTGAAGTAAAAAAGTTGGCATACATAACATTCGTACGTCCTAAATTGGAGTACGCGTCATCTGTCTGGCATCCATCACAATCGTATCTCATCTCAGACCTTGAAGCCATTCAAAATCGCGCCGCCCGTTTTATTACTTCGCAGTACTCAAGAAATACCAGCGTAACATTACTAAAACGATCCCTCGGCCTTCAAACACTAGCAACTCGCCGTGTTATTTCCCGTCTATGCCTCTTTCACTCTTTCTTTTATCGCTCACCAAGACATTTGTTGCTGCAGCCACCCCCACGTACTTCATCCCGCCTAAACCACAGTAACCCAATCGCACGCATTAAAACCCGCACCTCCGCAATGAGCAGTTCATTTTTTCCCGACGCCATAGTGCTCTGGAATGGCCTTCCCGACAACGTAATAACATGCTCCGATCGCCGCCTTTTCCGCGAGAAACTGGCTAATCACTTCTCATAAACATATTCATACTGCGACACCGAAGTGCCAATTGTTCCTTGTTTTCTTTTTGTATGTTTATTTCTTGCTTTTAGTTTGTATATTATTGTACACTTTTTTGGTACCCCGTGTATTTTTCCCCCTTTCTTTCTTTTGTGTTCTCTGCTACTACCCTCCAACCTGTATGTACGCCCCCCCCTTATGTAATGCCTTCGGGCCTTTAAGGGACAAATAAATGAAATGAAATGAAATCGGTGGCTTAAGGCGTCCCATTGCCTGAACTCGTTCCGGGTCCGGTGAATGATGGCCTGACCCGACCACGTGCTCCAAATACCGGACGCTTTGCTGCGCAAACCTGCATTTTGAAGGATTAACTGCGAGTCCAACACTCCTGATAGTTGCCAGCACATAACCCAAATGGTCTAAGTGTTCCTGCCAATTTTCGGAGTAGACGGCCACGTCATCGATGTATGCGCACGCGTAGCCAATGTGCTTTTGTAGGACGCCATTCGTTATCCTTTGGAAGGTGGCTGCCGAATTGCGCAGTCCATAAGGCATCACGCGCCACGCAAATAGACCTCTGGGCGTCGCAAACGCGGTGTATTGTTGTGAGTTGTGTTCCACCGCTATTTGCCAATAGCCCCGAGTCATGTCAAGGACAGAAATGAACTTCGCTTTGGCTACCTCGTAAATCAGCTCTGTGATGTTGCTCATTGGGAAACTATCTACTTATGATATGGCGTTCAGTTGTCGGTAATCAATGCACAGCGTCACACTTTCGTCTTTCTTCGCAACACAGACTATTGGGTGTGCATAGCTACTCTCCACAGGGTAGATTAGACCCTCTTGAAAAAGTTCTCCGATCTGTCGGTCTACCTCATGCCGAAGTGCGACCGGTACACGGTATGGGTAAGCCCTTGTTGGCTTGGCGCCTGGTACCAGGTTTATCTTGTGTTCGCCAACCAAGCACTTCCCCGGCCGTTCGGAGAACACCGTTTCGTATCGGCCTATCACTTCACCGAGCTTCCTGATTTGTTCCTGGGTCAGATGCGTGGACTCATGTAGTGTGGATTCAAAGGTGTAACTCCCACTATGCAATTCCGGAACACCTTTTATATCCCCAAACTCTCCGTCAGACTCAAAAATTACGCCTACGTTGTTCACTCTGGCGTAATACTTTCTTAGTCTATTGGCGTGCACCCACCGCTCAGAACCATCTCTGAACTTGACAACATAGCTATCGGGTCGTCTATGCTCTTTAATCGTTGCTGGGCCAACACATTTAGGTCGCATCTTGTTCTGCTGGTTCGTATCTAACACGAGGACTTCCTCACCCTGACAGAACCCTTTGCCCCGTGCCCTCAGATTGTATTTCTCCGCATACGCTTTCTGCAGCTGCTTGGTTTGGTGATCTACACTCTCAGCTACTTCAGCCATTTGCTGCCGCAGCTTGATCAGATACTCTGACGTAGCCTTGTTTAGGCCCGTAGGTGGTGTCCAGTTCCCTGTCCATGTCCTTTGAAGGATGCTTAATGGGCCTTGAGGGACGCGCCCATACATAACCTCAAACAGGGACGCTCCCGTGATCTCGTGTGGAACTTCTCGGTATGCCCACAGCATGCATAGAATAAACCGGTCCCACCCGCGCGCGTGGTCACCTATTATGTGTCTGAACATCGCCTTGAACGTGCCGTTCCAGCGCTCAATGATGCCATTGCTTTGCGGATGCTCCGGCGTCGAAAACCTCATGTTTATCCCCAAGCGCTGTACGAGTTCCCGAGTCAGTGCTGAGGTGAAGTTCGTTCCCTGGTCGCAGCAAATCAGCTGAGGGACACCGAACCGCGCGAAAATGTCGAGAAGCGCTTGACACGTGGCCTTAGCTGTTAGTGAGCGCAGCGGTATCACCTCTGGCCACCTGGAACATAGATCGATAACACATAAAGCGTATCGATGTCCCCGCGATGATACGGGCTCGATAGGTCCAATGCAGTCCAAATAAATCACTTCGAAAGGTTCCCTTGGCCGAGTAAGCGGTGTGATCGGTACCCTATCTGTCGTCTTTCTCCTCGAAAACGTTTGACAAGTATGGCAGGTTTGACAATGCCGTCTGACGTCGGCAGCTAGGCTAGGCCAGAAAAAACGCACTGCGGATACGCTGTTTAGTTTTCTTTTCAGAAAAGTGTCCTCCGCAAGGCATATCATGCGCAAGAGTTAGCACTTCTTTCCGACGACTCTGCGGGAGTACGAGCTGTCGACACCGTCTGCCATCCAACACTTCCTGGTGAAAGAGTAGTCCTCCTTCTATTACCATTTTATGCGTTCCGGCCTGCGCCTGTGACCAAGAGTCTGCCAGGGAGGCATCTCCTCTTTGCTCACTGGCGAACGTAGGGTCCGCCATGCTCTCGTCTGTCCGCGTTGGCGCGAGCTCTATACCTTCTGATGTCCCATTTTCTTCTGCGCTCTCGCTTGGTTCAAATTCCAACTCCCGTGATCTGTTCTGATCATGTTGTGCGATCTCGGTTTCTGCTTGTATTATCCTCACCGCGAGATCAGCGGCTTCTCTTTGCTATCTTTTGAGTGCCTCGAAAACGTCCGGGGTCAGTAGGGCATCGACCTCTCCAGTTAGCTCATCCGTAACCGCGCATAAAGTGACTAGTTGCGGGCCTGCGCCGCTATCTTCCGTGGGTAAGCCCAGCGGGACATAAAAGAGCTCGGCTGTTACGGTGTGCCCGAACGCACCTCGTAAGCGTACCGTCCCACTTCCCTGCTTCCGGACTTCCTCAGGCACCACTTTTCGTCTCAACACGGTGATGTCTGCGCCTGAATCGAGGCACGCTTTGAGCAGTTGTTCCCCAAATACGAGATCCACCCATGCACAGCCGTGATACCAGCGCCAAACCTCTTGTTGCCACCTCAGCTCGCGTTACGGACTCGACCGCGGCTCTCGCTGTCATATTTGCGTCCTGCTGGTGACGACCTAGCTCATTACCAGACCCTACATTGGGCCCCTTCTGTGGGCAGTTCCACTGCACGTGACCGAATTTACCACAGCCATAGCATTTTGGCGGTTCCCTGTGCTCGTTCTTGGATCGATTTCCTTGATTCCGTGGTTCACGCGGCTTTGCCTCATACTTTTTCGGCTCCTCTGCAGCCCTTTGGCGGTGCCCACGCCTACTGTCTTCATATTGTTCGGCAAGTTGCGCAAGCTCCTTGGGTTTCAACCACTTATCTGTCTCCTGTTGGAGAATGTACTCGCGCATTTCGTCCGGCATAGTCTGCTTAGCGCGGTCTGCCACCATTAAGGCTCGAACGTCCTCTAATGTTCTCACTTTCCTACTTTGCAAGTAGTATCCAAGCGTTACGTCCAGCTGGGTGACAAACTGACCCCAGCTTTCGGCATCTTTCCTACAAGTGTAGAACCTGCGCCTGTATTTTTCAGAAGTTAATCTGAGCTCCGCGAGTACTAGCTCCCGAATTTCCTCGAAACTCATTACCGTGTCGACCGACTGGTTAGCCACGAGTGCCCGAGTTTTTTCATTCAGGAAGGGCATTATAATTGGCCCCGCTATGTCATTCGGGATCTCGCAGGCCGTTATCATATTTTCGGCGCTTTTGAACCATGCAGGAATGAGGTCTTCCAACTGTGGCATTGGCGCGAGGACTGCCCTTAGATCATCCGCGTGCCGGCCCAATTTTTCATTTCTGCTGCCATTTCCCGAGGTGCTCTGACCTTTCTGAATCAGCGTTTGGAGCTGAATTTTTAGCTTAAGAGCTTCAATCTCGAGCTCCTGCTCCCTCAAGCGCGTGCTACCCTGGCTGCTGTCACACGCCGGGGTGTTAGCACTCTGCCCATTCATAATCGTCACGTTCTCCGTGTCTTCTCCGTCAGAGTCCGTGTCACTAGCGTTTCGACTTCCCACGCGCAGCCTCTGTGCTCGGGTAGTGACTGACATCGCGTTCCCGGAGAAAACGGGAAAGGGCCCACCTGTGTTCTGCGGACTTCTTGTTCGTGCTGCGCTGGGTCGGTGTCTTTCCGTTGTTCACGTTGAGCTGGTGGCGGAAGGGGTGGGAGTCCCACCGGTGTTCACTGCGGTGCACGTCACGTCCTCCAGGCCGATGAAGTCGCCAGCCACAGATGCCGCCGAAGTCGCCGCGCTCCGCTCCGTCGGTCCGCTTCCTCGCTGTCAGCGCTGACGTGGAGCCTTGACTCCGAGACCTCGCCTGGACTTTGGTCCCCGGGGCTTCTCCCCAAGATTTTGTGCTCCGTCAATCTTCCGGAAGGTACTGCCTCCAACCGCTCTGCAGGAAGCCGCTCAGACTATCCTGGTCACGGCACCAGTTAAACTTTCCTCTTGCCCTCCTACCGATGGGAACGGCTTTTAGCAGTACGAAGAGTACTTCAGGTCTTCGTCCGGCGACACGTTGCCGGTTGGGGCAGCAATTCCAACTTCTTAGAACAAAACTTATTTATTAAAGACGGGACCGAAATACAAGGCAGTGATGACCAGGCAGTTTAAAGAAAAGGCAGTTTAAAGAAAAGGCTGATAAAAACGGCCGAGCTTGAGACTCGGCGCGCTCGTCCCAAGTCGTCGTTTCCCGCGGGTTTTAACCCCTTCGATAATTGGGCGGAGCTTGAGTAATCTAGCTCTCGCCCAATTTGGACCAATAGCAAAGCAATTGCATCGTATGTACTAGTGGGCGGACAGTGGAATGCGCAGCTCTCTCCCTAAGCGGACGTCACGCCTCGACGTACATTCCTCGATTCCCCCCCCCCCCCTCCCCGGGCATGATCGTTTCTGGTAACAGGTGCGGGGGGGGGGGGGGCACCGGCCCCGTGGGCTTCCACTTAACACCAATCGTAGGCTATTATATATGCTAACAAAGTACGATATGTTTAATATGCAAAAGACTTTCTGTATCAGGCCACTAATTCGAAGGGCCTAGAAAAGTGAAGGATATTCCTAATCACGATCAAAACAGAAAGAAGAAACTTAACCAACACGCGCTGAAAAATGGCTTCACACGAGTGGTATGCTTGCTATTTGTGGTGTTATGTCGCATTTTAATCAGTAGATTTTTATGCAATACAAAAGTTGTGATAAAAAGAAAACAAAACCTATCGAAAAAGACATTCAGTTTTTCTTGCGTTTAAGATTAACAGCAAAACGAAGAATGATAGAGAAAAATAGCTGGTGGTTTAACATTGTTATGCACGAAATATTGTGCGGAAGCACATTTGAGGTATCCACTGACACAGGGAGCCGGTTATGCGCGTTTTCAACTTTTTCATCGTCTGTGCCAATGTACCCAATGTACTCCGGCGGCCTATTCTCTAATGCCCCGTTTCTTCAGCACTTTTTTCAACGCCAAGGCGCATTGCTCTAATAGCGTGTTTCTGCCACTGCGTTGTCCACGCCAACGCATGCAGCTCACATCTCTCAGTCACTGTCGCCATATAGCTCAAAGCGCGGTTATTACTTACTTACTGCATTACTCGGTGACGAAGAGCATGTGCAATGCGCAGCGTGATTGTGTGTTGCAGTTTAACACCAGACATGTTTGGCTGCGGCGAAAAGAAGAATGTAGCGATAACCTAGTTCTCTCGCTCAGTGGCCAGCGAAGCTGATCTCTTCACGCCACTACTGGTTCGAATCCCAGTCGCGGATATTTGTTTAATTTCTTTTCATTTATTACACTCAGCACTAACCCACCAACATCCGCAACCCACAAACATCGCAAGATCTTTCTCGGGCTTTAGCTATCCAAATAGTCGCACTAATTAGAATGACGTTTAAGAAGTAAATATCACAAGAACGTAAGACGATATGCGAGCCAAGAACAGTATGAAAAGGTTTTGCACCGGGACCCTGTACTAGAATACGTCGGCAGATGCCGCAAAGCACACCATTCCGGATTGAGAAGCGAGCGGTTCCGGATTGAGAAGCGAGTAGGCATCATTTGGATGCATATTCGGTTCTTCGAATGGATGGTGCATATGCCAGTCCAGGAGAAACACGCATTTAATTTGAGGAACGGTAATAAGTGGTCACCTGTCGGACAGTTCTTGTTATGATCCTTTGCATGCTGCATCGTAATCGCATTATCGCGTATTACTTGTCAGTGCGCAGCTGTCATCCTTGACATCAAAGGCAGCGACTACGATATGTCATAGCGTTTAATAAAAAATGGATCTTGAAGGGACAGATTACAAAGTACGACCCCCAATTTTTAGCGCCGGAACACGTGAGTGCACGAGAAAACAATTGAACTGTCGGCAATTAAACAGCTAAGTGGCAACATTCGTAAGGTGGCTGCGGCTTCGTGCCATGTGTTTTAGTTCCCTTAATCAGACCGCAAAGTTCGCCCTTAAAAGCCTCATAATAGCTTTCTTTGCGTCGAGCAGGCGTGAAAGAAAACCCACAAACGGTCTCAATTACTCAAATCTGATGCGTCTACAGCCACTGCTGAGGCGGAGACTCGGCGCAGTTCGCGTATGCAGGGGCTGATTTCTCTGTAGTAATTGTCACTCAGACCTCCTTCTTGCCTTTATGATTATGCGAATTGCACGCCATAGCAGAAGTACTTGCTGTTGGGCTAGTTGGTTCATCATAAAGTTTTATGGCACAAGGGAACGAACACAGGAAGACACAGAGACAGAAAGAGCGCCCTTCTGTCTCTGTGTCTTCCTGTGTTCGTTCCCTTGCGCTTTTCAACTTTACGCTATAGCAGTCCGCACTTTGGTTGCGAGTTGAGGACAGATACATTACACGCTGGCATTTTTGGACTGGATTGCTAAACGAACCATACACCTATGTTATGACTTTCGGAATACTTGGGACAAGAACGTTCTCGTCCCATAAATATTGTAGTAAGTCACACGATTAATAAATCACTCCTATGGCGAATAATTTAACCACCAATAATCGACAATGTCATGTTTCTTTGTGTTCCCTCTCCTGGTTTCTAAATCAATCAATCAATCAAGCAATCAATCAACCAATCAATCAATCAATCAATCAATCAATCAATGAATGAATGAATGAATGAATCAATCAATCAATCAATCAATCAATCAATCAATCACCGAATGAATGAATGTAGGAACAAACTTTTATTGACAGAAGTGGCGCTGGGAGTGTTGCTGGCGGGACCCTTGATCCAGGGCCCAAGTGGCTTCTGCTGACCTCTTAGCGTAGTTGAGCAGCGCCTCCGGGTCTTCCAGGGTGTCGCTGGCCAGCTTCAACCCCCACGGTTTCAAGGCTGCATCATGCGGCTTAAGGTGGCTGGATTTGTATGGACATGCCCGTGCCATGAATGAAAGTAGAGCTGTCGCCACATGAAGGTCATGCATCTACATAGGCCGCCGCGGCGGCTCAGTCGTTATGGCGCTTTGCTGCTGACCCGATAGCCGCGGGTCAGACAAAATACTAGAGATCCTTGTGCTGTACGATGTCATTGCATTTTAAGCAACCCCAGGTTGTTGAAGCTTCCGGAGCCCTTCATTATGGCGTCTCTCACAGCCTGACTCGTTGTGGGATGTTTAACTCCTATAAACCTTAAACCGCATCTAGATATAGTGTTGGGTGAAGACGATGGAGGTGGCGGAGATTAAGGTATGTGAGGATCTGAACTCGCCAGAGAAGGTAGGAGTCTTCCGGAAAAGGTTTGGGAGGTGAGGGTATAGGCGCCCGCTGAGACGGAAAGTTTCTAGGCGTCTTGCATAGTGGGTGGTAGGAGGTAGAACTTTGGATGAAGATGTCCCGATCGGTGAGTATAATCTCGAGCTAGAGTATCAACCCTGATGTTTCCAGCCAGGCCCTCAAGGGTGAGGACTCAAGTCATGACAATGTCTTTTTCAAGAGTATTCACCAGGATGCGGAGAGCTTGCCTTGGGACGTGAACGCTTGTTTACGCTCGACAGGCGGCCTGTGAGTCGTTGAAGATATGTAAGCTCTGGGGATGCGGGTCACTTAGTTTAATGCAGTCTATGGATGCGCAGGCGTATGTTTGTAGCCTGGCATATGAGGCAATATCCACGTAGATGGCCATGGCGTAATGTCCATACTGTTTGAAAGGATGTTGAAGGCGGGCCTGTCTTCTGGACGTTCGACGCTCATGTTGTATGTAGCAGGGAATAGGGTCAAGGTGGACAGGGGTGCGGATGTAGTGGAGAGTACTCTGGTGAGGACAAGGGTCTGCGATTCCTGGGGGTCACCGGTGAGGTGGAGAATGGCTTTGTCTGCTGAGGTGTTGGGTAGACGTGTGCGTTATGAGGTGAGGACCACGTATTTGGTTCTTCTAACGAGTTTTGAATGCCCAGGGCGAGCAGGTGGGTCATGGACGCTCACATTAGAAGGCCGAGAGTAGTCTTATAGTGTGTGTAGATAAGGACGTCGATCTAATTTAGGGTAGTGGGTGTGAGTTCTTGATAAGGGAGACCGTATTGTATGCGGGTGATGGCAAGGGCGAGACTAAACGAGCGGTGCCTTCCGCATGCATGCCCTTGCGCGGCCCCTGCTATGCGGCGAACCATGCGGGCAATGTTAAGGATGGACGTACGAAGAGCAATGATGGTATGGGTTGTTTTTCCGTCATGCTTGATTCAGAGAAAATTACTGCCACGGGTGGACGCTGCTCGATGGGACGTTTGTGAATTTGTAGGGAGTTTAGGCCAGGTGGCTTGTATAGGTGTCCGACAATCCGGACTTCAGATTTTTCTGGGGAGCTTTGCATGGCGCTTTGCGCGAAAAGATCTTTACCGTTTGACTGGTATTTTGCAGGGATCTTTGGGTGTACCTCAGGGTGATATCGTCGACATACATAGTATAGCCGATGGCCTAGTGTGCAGTTAGTTGGTTGGTAGGTGGGGCTATGGCAATTATTAAAGGGGCGAGAGGGTAGTCCCTTGTTGTGCGGGGATCGTGTGGAGCCAATTCCAATTTTAGCAGTGCGATTGGCTGGAAAGGCGAGAACAAAAAGAGAGAAAAGTTTATAAGTGACCTCTGCAAAGCAGTGTAAGGCGGGGCTAGACCACCCATGCCATCCCTTCATGTATTAATAGACCCCTACTTTTCCCTTCCTTAACAACCCAATTCCCCAACAAACGGCCTCGAGCCTCCCTTTCTAAATAAACAGCTCATTCATTCATTCGTTCATTCTGATCCTCTATGACAACATAATCTGACTAAGACAACAGAAATTCCAGCAGACTCAAAATAATAATAACAGAAATACCTGGTAATTCCTTTCAATTTTACAAGGACGCTCTGCAGGGACGTCATCTGGAGGCGCCCATGGATGGGCACTGCAGTCTTGGATGTGCGGCATCCACTTAGGTAATGCCTTCTAAGGCTGTCCTCCACAACGTGTGCCGGTCATCAAATCGCTTCCAATAAAGCCGAGTGCCGCCCTGTAGAGCGCAGCAGCCCGGCCGACTTCACATGTCCACTGCCGACAAAGAGGGCGGAAGCAGGTAGCGCACGTCGTTCTGCTTGTCCACAGCCTCGGGCTTATCAGGAGTCGAATGTCTTTCAAGCTGCGCTACTGTACACAACAGCCTCCAGATTTCGTTTGTGCGTGGTGTTTATATTGTTTCCCTTCCTTCAGCGAGTTTTCTCGCGGTATATTTTTCCGGCTTCTGTGTTCGAAAAGCATTGTGGGTGTGCTTGCTTTGAACCCTAAGGTGGGCTTCATAGCTAATAACGTTAATGACATGACACAATTTCCCAACTCGAATGTCTTGGAGTTCTTTTGTGTTATGTTTTCGTAGAGGGAACCTTTTACAACATCCTCTCAGTTAGAGAGGACGCATTCCATTTTGTTAAGTGCATTCCTCTGGGAATGCACTTAACATTGGCTCGGCCACTTAGTCACGGAAGACGAGTACAACTGACCGCAATAGTGACCTCCGGTCTTGTTTGTACTTTATATATGCGTGTGTGTTAGCGTTGTTTGTGTTTTGTGTGGTTAGGTTTATTATTGTCTTTTCTGGCTTTTCTGTAAATTATTTTATGAATACATAATTGTTATAATTGTGGTGCTGACAAGAAAACAGCAATGGCCTAGCGGTTTAGCATCAGTCTTGTATGCTCGAGATTTGGGGTTCGACCCCAGGGCCGCTCGGTAGCAATCGGTCAATCAATGGGGAGAAAATTCCCACCGACCTGATGTTCTGTGCCTTCAGTCGAAATGCATGAAGAAATCAGCAGTTGGACCCAGTCCTAAGAGACAAAGCACTTTAGCAATCGCTATTCGGCCTACAGGCATTGGCGCCTTGGCCAGAGCAGCCTTGCAAACCTGTTATGGCATGGTCAGAGCCCTGCAACAATGAGATGAGTCAGTAAAACTACCTGAGTCATTACCTGAGTGCTCAGCCACGAAGGTCTGCCTGGAAACATCAGGACTGATACCTTAGCTCGAGATTATGCCGAACGGGCCTCCTCATCCTGAGTACCATTAGTACTATTATAGCCAATGATACTAAGAAAAAGTCTACAGCCATGTGAGCACGTGAGTGTTAAGAAGGAGAACTTGTGCAAACAAAGAAAAGGAGTCGGCTTTCGGGACCGCGTAGTAAATTAATGCGTGACCAGTTACTTACGCAGGCTAATCTCACTAGTATGCGAAATGTCGTTAGTTTGGTGAGTATCAGGCCAGAAAAAAACAAGATGCTCAAGTACGGAGCTCGTCATACTGAAAGGCTTTGGTAAAGCGAACGCAGGTTAGGGAAGTGAGGTTTATTACACAAGCGTCAGGCCAAGAAGCACGCATTTAGTTTATTTATGGAAATGCCGGCATGCTCATATGTAAGAAACAATTAAGCACACTTACCTCAAGGAAACACCTAGATGTCCTTTTTGCGTCATCGTTAACATCAGCCTGACTACGCCCGCAGCAGGGCAAAGGCCTCTCCCATGTCTTTCCAATTAACCCTGCCCGTGCAAGCTGTGGTCACCGTCCTTCTTGCGTCTGTACACAAATCGCACACACTGTACCACAGATCATAGAATTAATTTTGTCGCGCAACGTTATTCTAGGTGCGAACATTTAATAACGTCTAGGTGCGAACCTTGAAGCAAGCGCAGCAAAGTGTGAGTAGAAAACAAAGACAAACAAAGAATTTAAGTGTTTGAGTGCTTTTCGGTGAGTTAGTTGAATGACGTACGTGTGGGATATATAACCACTGATGTCTATGTCTGCCGTTAAACCGTAAGAGCACTGCACGACACATCAGAGTAATAACACGGAAGATAGCGCGTTGATGCAGCCTGGTAGAAAATTATAATGCAAATGTGTAATGAAACTCTTCATGAATGCTAGAAACAAGCATATGTGTAAGCACGCCACATGAGTGACGTGACGAAGAGGCTAAGTCCAACGTATTTATAATGTATTTTATCGAAGGAGGAAGCCCTGCATGTATTAAGGGACAAAAATGTGAAAGACGTCAATCAACTGGCCCACCATTGAATGCGATAGCATGTAATACACACCGATACCAATATAATTTCTTGGTTGTCCAGTCGTTTCGCGTGATTTGCTGCGCGCTTGAGATGGCGCTTTCAAGCGCCTTTCTTTGTGGTCAGTAAAGCGGCCGAGCATTCATATTTTAAGTTTTGGACTATTCGGATTGTTCTTTTTGGACTCTTTTTTAAACGCATGGAAGATGATGAAGACGGCAATATTCAAAGCACAATGCGAGAGACTGGCAGTTTGACACGCGAAATGGCAGACTGGTGATAGCGTAGTGGTCTAATGCAGTGAAAAACGTAGGTGATCTCTTTTAATCCCGCATGCAGCCCAATTGTTTCCCTTTTATTCACAACCCCACCCAGTGCGACACTGGACGCCTCCCAACGTGCCGACGAAATCCTTACGCTGTCGCATAATAAAGGAACCGAATGCGATATAAAATAATTGCTTAATATTTTCGGAGTTTTACATGCAGCGTGAAGGCGGACTAAGAAGTCTAACGCAATAGCCACGGAGTCACCACGGTGGGTGGCATTTGTCGCGTGTGCACCCCAGCAAAGGTCGACACATGCGCACACAGGGTAGCTACCATCGGCATTGTACTTTCGAATATACTTAGTGACAATACATACCCCTAATCTAAACAAACACTGATCGTCACTCTGTAAACAATTTATATTGTTTATTTTTTTTTCTCGAAAAATTACATCCCGGTGTGCATTTCGTTGTATTTCTCCGGTGTGTCCTCTGCACAGCTGGTTATCAAAATGGCTTCTGTCTCAAATTCCGCGATTAGACAGCTTTGCTTCTTTGAAAGTTTTTCTTTTTCCTGCTATTTCTAATGCTTATTATGCGAAGTATGCGCTAAGAGCGACAAAAGAAGACAATACACACACGACACAAGTTCGAACTAACAACTGTTTATTCCTTGAGGAAGATGCGTTTATATACGCAACGTCAGTTTTTAGAAGATGCAACCATCCCGTCATCAGTCACGTGACCATCACCACAACCCAGCATCTGCATTTATAATATAAATTTTGTATTTTGTGTGTGCAATAGAAGGAGTGCTTACACACGTTACATTTTCCACCTTTTCGATTAAGAACGCTTCAACTATTTCTCTTTCAGTCCTTTTTTTCTGCTTACCTACAAATGTGGTCCCGTTGAACATTGTTTCGCATTTCTTTTTACACCTGCTGCAATGTTGCACTAAATTACCTGGGTGGTTAATTTTTTAGCAGTCTTTATTATGCTCTGGAAGCCTCGTGTTGACACATCTTCCTGATTGCCCAATGTATTGTTTCCCGTATGATATTGGAATATTATAAATAATGTCTCTGTGGCATGGTATGAACCTTTCACTTATTTGCACGCACGTAAAAAATCTGCTAAATCAATCACTTGCACAACCAATACGCATGTCCGGCCTGTTGTATAAAAAATGCCGAACATGGAACCTTCTGCAGGACTGAGCGGTCCAGTAACCACCGGCGCGGCCTGCCTTGACCGAAAAATTTCGCGTTCGATCGCCAGCTTTACAATGAGGGTGTTATCCATGCGACCCATAATAGGGAAGGAAGAAGAAGAGCGCTGCGAACGGCAGCATCTCTTGATCGAGCTCCTGTTTTTTTGAAATACTTTGTGCTTCTGTAGCCTTCAAGGCAACCTCGCCGTCCCAGGCGATGGCGGATGACCCGCCGCCTCTGCTGCCTTCTGTGGCTAGCAGTGTGAACTGCACAGATCAGCCTGGATGCAGTATGGATCTCCCCTCAGAGCTCCCGGGATCGTCCAGTTTCTCTGACTCGGATGACATGGAGTTCGACGGAGGCTACACCGAGATTGTGAGTCGGCGCCTGAAGAGGAAGCTTTCCAAAACCCCGACTGAGTGTGGGCCCAGTGTGTGTGCGAAGCGGGCTAACAAGTCCATTGTGCCAGCGAAGATGCCTCACCAATCCAGTGTGAGCAAGAAAACAACCAACGAGGCCAATGTAAGTGAGCAATCTCTCACTTACACAATTTCATACATGCCTGTTGAGGAAGAGAATCTCAACTCCATCAACAGGCAGACTTTGACTCTTCTTCTTGAACGACTGGTTCCGGGCCGAGTCAAAGAAGTGCGTATTAACGCAAGAAGGAATATCCTCTCTGTTGATGTCTCTAGCCGGGCAACCCTGGATAAGTTGAAGACCGTGTCTGTCCTTGGCAACATACGAGTCCGCTCGTTCTTCGCTCATGGACTTAACACTACTGCTGGTGTGATTTCTGACGTGGACATAGAGATCCAGGATATGGAATTGGTGCAACTGCTAACAAGTTCTGTTCGCATAACTGACATCCATCGTTTCGGCAAATCACGGTGTGTCAAACTAGTGTTTGAGGGTACTACTTTACCATCGCATGTGAAAGTGGGTTTTGTGAGGCACCCAGTGCGTCCTTATGTGCCCCGACCGGTGCAGTGCCGAAAATGCCAGAAGATTGGACATGTAAGTGCTGCGTGTACGAGCACGAAAACATGTCCGCGTTGTGGTGGCGTGCACGATGGACCTACATGTACGATTGAGTCTCCAGTTTGTGCCAACTGCAAAGGTCCTCATGAGGCAACATCTAGGGAATGTCTGAAGGTGAAAACAGAGATGAAGATCTTGAAGAAAATGGTGAGAGACCATTCTACTCACCGAGAAGCAGCAATCGCAGTACGTCGCTCCAGGAGGAGGACACGAAGTCGGCAGAAGAAATTGAGCTCAGTAAATGACGAGTCAACACATCAGGAGGACCGAGACCGCTCTGCCGCGCAAAAGCCACTGCCTCCAGCTCCGCAAGAGCCAAGACTGACAACCCCCCAGGAGGACCCCGCAGAGTGGCCACTTCTACCATCGCGTACTGTAAGCTCTGTGACACGTCCGCCTGTGCGTCCGCCGGCTGTGTCGACAACAGATGATCAAATCAGGGCGATGCTGAAACAGCTGATAGGCACCTTACGGCTGATAATTGCTGGAGTGGACACGCCAATTGCTAAGGCTGCTGTCCAAATTTTAGACGCTATTGAACCGATGCTTGCCACCCTTTAATAGCAGTCAAAATTATGGCTCTACCGTCGTCAGCACCCTCACTGCAGGAGAGAATCTCTCGATCGGCAGTATTACAATGGAATGCTCGAGGTCTGCGAGGCCGCCTAGCAGATCTCAGGCAGAGGATCTTCAAATACCGATTTCCGGTGCTTGTAATATGTGAGCCTAATATCACATCTCCTTTTCGACTGTCCGGTTATGAAAGTTTCCTCTCTGAAGCGGCTGGGCATTTGAGCAAGGTACTACTATGCGTCCGTCGTGACCTCACTTACGTTCGGCATCCAATTCCTGGGGGCAGTAGCAACGAGTATGCAGCAATCAGTGTGACTTTGAATGGGCGCACAATCTCTATTATAGGTGGCTACATACCACCAAGGGGTCGATTTGATGCCCTACGACTACAATCGCTACTTGACAGCGTTTCGGAACCCCATATAATAGTAGGAGATTTCAATGCGCATCACCACGGCTGGGGAAGCGCCGTTACGAACGTTCGAGGACGGGATATCGCCACGTTCATGAACAATGCAGGTCTCGTTTTGCTCAATGATGGCACGCCGACATTTCTACGCGGGACTACCTACAGCAGCTGCCTGGACCTTGCATTTGTATCCAGGCGCCTGTCATCGTTCGCAACGTGGTGTGCTGATATTGAAAGTTATGGAAGTGACCACATACCGACGTATGTGCAGCTACGGTGGTTTCACCGTCTTCCAAATGCCAAAATACGTTGCACCGACTGGAGTGCTTTCCGCATTGTTCTAGAAAAAACCTGTGGGAAACTCGCTGATCCAACAGATGTGGAACAGCGTATTATTTCGGCCATGCACGATGCAACACGCAATATCTCAGCGCCAAATTCCACAGCACCAGTGGATGTGATCTACGCGCAGCTTCGGGCGATTCGTCGGCGCGCAGAAAGAAAATACCGGAGGACAAAGGATGTCTCGGATCTCCGGGCCTCTCGACGTGCCCAGAAGCAAATACAGCGCTATTTGGAGAACCTAGGCAAACAACGGTGGCGGTCATTTTGCAGCAGATTGGATCCCCGCAAACCACTCTCCACAATCTGGCACGTTGTTCGAGCACTGCCGACATTTCCCCAGCAGAAACACCCTTTCCGTGCATTGGCACTTCATGATAGACGGCAAGAACTAGAGGTGGCGGAGGATTTCTGCTCGAGAATTGCAAGAAGCGCTTCTTTACCTCGGCAGCATCGATGTGCTCCCCCCACGATGGACGATCGACTATACATCCCCTTCACAATTCAAGAACTGAAAGCAGCTCTTTCTGCTTGCACGCATCCTTCATCCCCAGGACCTGATGGAATAACATACAATGCTCTTCGTCATCTAGGCCCACAGGTAATGGAAGCCCTCTTAACATTGTTCAACCACTCTTGGGCATCTGCCACTGTACCACAGCAGTGGAAAAGAAGCCGCATTGGGGCCTTGCTCAAACCAGGGAAATCGCCACTCACATTAACATCCTACAGACCAGTAGCTCTGGCAAGTTGTCTTGGCAAGACGATGGAGCGTATGGTGCTAACCCGTCTAGAATGGTTCCTTGAAAAACATGGGCTATACCCTTCCACAATGACGGGTTTCCGCAAAAGCCGGTCTGCCATCGACAGTGTAATTGATCTCGTGTCAACGGTAGAACATGAAAAACGCCGTCACAGGTTGACTGCTGCTCTTTTCCTCGACATAAAGGGCGCATTCGATAATGTTCAGCATGATGCAGTACTAAATGCACTCGAAGAATGTGGTATAGGCGGACGTCTACACAATTGGATTGCAAGCTATTTGACAAACCGGACAGTCTACATGGAGACTCTTGAAGGTGACACAGCAGATCATCATGTTGCTTGTGGTGTTCCTCAGGGAGGAGTGCTCAGTCCAACGTTGTTCAATCTCGTGCTCATTGGCCTTTTCAAACAACTACCGAAGACTGTTTCACTATCCGCCTACGCAGACGATATTTGCATCTGGACATCAAGTGTCATGCGTCCCCAAGTGCAAGCAAGATTGCAGCGTTCGGTGTCCATTACGTCTGCGTACTTGCGCCGTCAGGGGCTTGAACTTTCGCCAACTAAAAGCTTAACATTGGCTTTCACACGCAAGATAATGGCGTGGTATCCGGTCACAATCGACGGGCAAATTGTTCCATACGTAACACATCACAAATTCTTAGGTGTTACGATAGACCGTGACCTGTCCTGGACGAAGCACATTTCTGTGCTCAAGAAAAAGCTCGACAGCTTTGCAAGCATTGTGCGGTGTATGGCAGGAAAATGTTGGGGTCCCTCTGAGCGATCTTTACTACACGTGTACCAGGCGCTGGTAGTCGGCCTTCTCAGATACAGTGCACCCGTTCTCTCGGGGGTCAGACTATCAGGCCTGCGTGTGCTTGAAAGCGCGCAGGCTCGTGCTTTAAGAGTATGCTTGGGTTTGCCATGTAAAACAACTACATGGGGCACATTTTATGAGGCCCGCGCCTGCCCAGCACGAATTTATTTTCAACAGGAGCCACTTCGTGTGCATTTGCGGCATCTGACCAGGCATCGTCATCACCCCCTGACTAACATTAGTGCGGTGCGTCCAGATGCAGCCTTTTCCAGAGCCCTTTGGATGCAGCGCAATGCGCTGCCTTCGAACTACGCGCCACACCAGATTGCGGAGGTGCCACTTTGGGCAGTACCAAAACCATCTATACGGACAACAATCCCAGGGATAACAAAGAAAACGCACATTCCAACAGTCGGACTGAAACAGCTGGCGCTGTCATACATTACATCTATGTATACTAACACCCAGCATGTTTTCGTGGACGGATCCGTTACGACCACCTCTTCAGCTGCAGCGGTGATAGTGCCAGGAAATGCCTCATGTCACCGTTTCAGGCTCATGCACAAAACGTCCTCTACGGCAACCGAATTGGCAGCCATACGAGAAGCCGTCCTTTATATTGGTCACCAGCCAGCGCAGCAATGGACTATATTCTGCGACTCGAGATCGGCATTACAGGTCGTACAAACTTATCTAAAACCAAGAGCATGCGAGCAGCTGGTTCAACAGATTGTGCTTTTGTTAGCCGAGGCTTTCCACCGCGGCCATATCATAAAGTTTCAATGGATACCGAGCCATTGCGGCATAGCGGGAAACGAGCGTGCTGACGCCGAGGCTCGGATGGCACATAGTGATGGTGCTTTCATTGAGATAGCCTTTTCAAGATCAGACATTGGAGCCTTGTTGGCGCATTTAATGCAGGCGGCAATGCAGTCGCACTGGCATGATCCGAGTCATCAACAGGACCGCGTGTGTAAGCTTGACGCTGGCTCACGATTACATTTCCCATCTGTGGTGGTGCGACGTCATGGGACTTTACTCCACCGGCTACGGCTTGGCGTTGCCTACACCAAACACTATCTTCACAAGATCGGCATCGAAAGTAACCCAAATTGCGCACAGTGCAACACACCAGAGACTATTGGACACCTTCTTTGCGCGTGCCCGAAGTATACTTCTGAAAGAACAACATTGGAGGCGACCGTGAAAAACCTGGACTCTCGCCCTCTCTCTGAGGAAACTCTTCTGGGCGCAAGGACGAGACGTTCTGATTGGTGGCGTGTGACAAAAGCCCTGCTCAACTTTTTGTGTGAAACAGGCCTGGATACTCGTTTGTGACCACCTGTGCACAACCTACATGGTTAACGACATGTGTCGGTGTTGTGTTGCAGACACCAGTTTTGAGTTTTATGTGTGTCCAGTAACCGCGATGCGAGCGCCAGCCAGTGTTGTGTGTGTGTGTGTGTGCGTGTGCATAGACATCACCCGTGAAACTCATTGTATTATGCCATCATCAGCCTTCATTCACACTTTCCTTTTTTTCCTCTTCCCTTTCCCCTGTGTGGAGTAGCAGGCCAGGGCCCTGTTACCACCGGCCGACCTCTCCGCCTTTCTTTCATTAAAATTCCCTTTCTTCTTCTTCCATAATAGGGGGCGCGATAATGAGCCGCAAGTAGCCACGTTGTCGATGTGGGCTCGACACATGCGTGATTTGAAATGGGCACTCTCTTTAGGAATAAAGACTGGGCGACGCCGGGCGGTACACCTGTCGGTGTTATATCTTCGGTCGGAAGTACAGTAAAAGCTCGGTGGGTTCTTTCTTTCCTGTCCTTTGCCCCGAACAATAAAAAGAAGCAACGTGTTGGCAACGCTTGAAAAAAGCTGAATCCGACAGTTGATCCAAGAAGAACGTAAATAAAACGAAAGTTCTCTAAAAGATTCGTATGGGTCTCTCTAAAGAGCAAGCGATTGTTCATGCTAATTTAAAGTCTAGGTTGCCCATTCGTTTCGACGGCGCGCACATCCGAGACCTCTAGGGCGTAATGCGTACTTCTCGTCCGTTTAGCTGGATGTGTCTGCCTTGCTAAAAAAATGGAGACGGCTCGCTCCAAACGGTGCTTGGGAGAACGAGTGATGAATGGACGGAATAAAACGCAGCGACCCAGGAGCGTGGCGGTAGCGGTGCGATTCCGCTTGGCCGCTTCAATGACGCAAATCGGGATTGAGAGGATGGTTACGAATAAACCAACGAAGAAAACGCAAGAAGAAATCCCGAACACATAAGTTCCTGCAGAATGGTAATGTTTCTCTTCACCACAACTTCGAGTCAAATTTGGCATTCATGTATAATTCTAAATTTATTCGTATAACGTTCGCAACAACCGTTAAGGGAAAAGAGATAAAAATTGTCACCATTAGTTACAACTATTAGGAACACAGTTTTTGCATAAAAAAATACGGGCCTTTAAGTAGTGTTGAATGTGTTTTTTTGCATGCGTGAGGTGCGTTTTGTATGTTTTCTAGGGCTATATTGTTAAGTTTTATACAGCGGCGTAGAGAAAAGAATAAGACGTCTCTTTTGCAAAAAACTGATCGTAGAAGAATAGGCCATATCTGTATTTGCTGTCTGAGGGGCCAAGTTCGAGAAATAATCAAAATCAATCATATGAACCATGTTATTTAAGTGAGCATTTCAACTCAATAATTTTATCTCTGCTTGACAAAAGACGCAATTCTAGCAGGAACGCGGGAATTTACGAAACTGTCATACATATAAAATGCCTCTGCTATCATGCTTTCTTACCCGCCGTGGTGGCTCAGTGGTTAGGGCGGTCGACTACTGATCCGGAGTTCCCGGGTTCGAACCCGATTGCGTTTCAATGGAGGAAAAACGCTAGGGCACCCGTGTGCTGTGCGATGTCAGTGCACGTTAAAGATCCCCAGGTGGTCGAAATTATTCCGGAGCCCTCCACTACGGCACCTATTTATTCCTTTCTTCTTTCACTCCCTCATTTATCCCTTTCCTTACGGCACGTTCAGGTGTCCAACGATATATGAGACAGATACTGCGCCATTTCCTTTCCCCAAAAACCAATTATTATTATTATCATGCTTTCTTGGTTGTGCGTTTTGCCAACGCAGCTATTTGTCCTCTAGCTATTTATAATAAAGCTATTACTCCACGAACACCTGTTCGGCTTGGTCAATTCTTCGCTGCCGGAGAGAAGTCCGGTTCCGTGGCGACAAGTAGTTGTGACGTCATGATCACGTGACGTGATATGCCAGTTGTGCCGCTCACGCTCCAAGTGTGCCACCCTCAGATTTGCTCTAAAAGATGCTAAACACGACTTGGGCGACTGCGTGATGGCACGCTGAAAGATCCCTGTGCGGTCGACTGACGAGCCGCAGTAGAGCAGCGGGAATCCCAGCGAGTGCTGTCGTGGTGCTAAACAAATGCATTGCATCAGATGCGTGAGGCCTAGAGGTGAATCTGAACTTTGTCGGTAGCTGCGCTTATCCCGCCCACATGTGCAGTTTCATCAGTTCTCAAACCATGATTGATACGGCCACTGCTTTTGGCGTGAGAGTTCCTCAGCACAGCGCGGATGTTGAGGATACCAGCCGTGAAAGGCACTCCCATTAGCGATTTAGACGTGATAACCTACAAACACGGATAAAACTTAAGAATTCGCTCAGTGGACAACATTGATTTGAACAAACACCACATCTTCCTCAATAAAACTTCGGTTGGGCTAGTCGGTGCACAATATTCTTATGGTGAACGATGAGCGCAAACACGAGACAATCCACGATGAAAAGAGAAACGCAAGGACCGGAGCCACACTAACAACGATGAGTGTTTGCGCTCATCATTCGCCCTAAGAATGCCCGGCAGCCCTAAAACATTTCGACCCCTCCTTTAGCGGCAACTGCCCGCACTGTTGCGCGGTGACTTCGGACACCTATCACATGGTGTGGGCCTGCCCCTCCAACCCGGCCATTGCCCCCATCCCCAACCCAACCCAACCCGGGAGGACTGGGAGGCGACCCTGCTCGGCAGCCACGACTTACAGGCCCAACAAGCCTTAGTCGGGCGCGCCCGGGCGGCGGCTACCGCCACTGGGGTCCCAAACTAGGGACCTCCACCTAGTGTTTGTAAGGATCGGTCCCTTACGGGCTTATCCAAACACCTCCTGTCCGTTCTGAATAAATGTTTTCACCACCGCCACCACCTAAGAAGGCCGCAGTTTCCCTTTACCACAGTAATTCCAAGGCCCAGAAATCGCATGTCCGGATTGTGGCATTTTACAGTGAGCATTTGGCTTCAAGAGCGAGCAAAATCCCCCGCCATGGTGCACATTCCGGAAGAAATGTCGGAGGAAAGCGCGGTGGCCTCCAAGTTCACAGCTCTATCCACCAACGGCCCCCTCCCCCCTCGCCGTGCGGCCGCGCCGTCATCATCTAGGACAAGTACACTACGCCCCCTCTTTCTATCTTTCACTCTCGCCTCTTCACTTCGATCTTAGCAAAAAGGACCTTTCATTTTCTGATAACCATTCATTTTTCGCTCCCGCCTTCCTCCCTTCCCTCATGGCTCGGTTGAGCTGCGACCTTGAAGTGAGACAGACAGTCCTTTTAATTTCCTCAAAAACCAATAACGTGCAAAGCGCCTACGTCTGGACAGCAATGCCAAGGAGATAGAAGGGAGTGGCATGGAGAGTCGTGCTATTGGAGCCGCCTGTGACGGAGTACGGCTCATCTGGAGAGCTTTGGGAAACATGTGATGCCGCGTGCATCGACCGGCTTACCAGGCAATCCTGAAGTGCACATGGACTGGGTGAGTCACTTCAATGTGATGAACGAACAACCGTGTGGTAAAGCTCGTGCCCACGATACAGCGCATAAACATCAACTAGCGGACCGTCCGCGGTGGCTCAGTGGTTAGGGCGCTTGTCTACTCAGCCGGAGTACCCGGGTTCGAACACAACCGCGGCGGCCACGTTTCGATGGAGGCGAAACGGAAAAGGCGCCAGTGTGCTGTGTGATGTCAGTGCACGTTAAATTTAATACTAATAATAATACTACTACTACTACTACTACTACTACTACTACTAATAATAATAATAATAATAATAATAATAATAATAATAATAATAATAATAATAATAATAATAATAATAATAATAATAATAATAATAATAATAATAATAATAATAATAATAATAATAATATTAATAATAATAATAATTGGTTTTGGAGGAAAGGAAATGGCGCAGTATCTGTCTCATATGTCGTTGGAAACCTGAACCACGCTGTAAGGTAAGGGATAAATGAGGGAGTGAAAGAAGAAATGAAGAAAGAGGTGCCGTAGTGGAGGGCTCCGGAATAATTTCTACCACCTGGGGATCTTTAACGTGCACTGACATCGCACAGCGCACGGGCTCCTTATGTGTCCGTGTGCTGTGCTATGTCAGTGCACGTTTTCTCGTGGTTAGTTCGCCGGTGCTAGACCATACTCTGTGATGCTGTTCTAGTCGAACAATCGCCACACGTTTGTGCACTATGACCTTTTGTGAGCGTAAAGTTTTGTGAGAAAGTTCAGCTTTGGGAACCTATCCATATAATCCTAATCGGCTTACATGATCATAATTGGAAAGTTCAGCAATGTACTTAACGACTAATGCACTGCGCTGCACCGTTGAATTCTTAGTCGATTCTTTGGGGAAGTTGTTTTTCATTTCTAGAAAGTGGACCCCGTGGAAGCGAGGTACACTCGACCACCACCTTTGTCTTACTCTCATAATTAAAGCATTGGAAATGAACACGCGAACGGTTTTCCCACATCTCAGTGCAATTAAGGTGGCCACGTGTGTGAGTTTGTTTTTCAATTTTTTTGTCTTTCGTTGCCCTCGTGTCTGCGCATGTGGATATGTTCGAACGGAGGCAGTGAGACACTATTATCAGCTTTCACAGTATGTGCTCCTTGATTTCAGCTGGCAGTGAAATGCAGTCCGCTAGATCTTCCATTTCTGGACCTTCATTTCACTGCCGCAGCCTGTATTAACAAAGGCGGAAACTACTATTTTCGTACAGCACTTGTTGCCTCTTTCATCCGACATGTGGTGATTAGTAATATGGTCGCCGTGTGTTATGAGACTGCACGACAGTCAGTAATGATAACTTATGTCGCTGTCCTCAACGCACCGATCTTTTCGAGATTACTTTTCCGCTTAGAGAAGGTAGTTTTTTGGAAAGTTGTCATTCCGTTTATGCTGATTTCTGAGTCGCCGGGCTACTTCTAGCGCAGCTCTTTTGGAGACAGACTGAGTGGCTCCAGGTTAAGAAAGGTCTTGCGACTTGCCATTGATGTTTTAGAGGACGAACCGAAACTTTGCAATGACCCTTATCTTTCCTTCCTCATATCTTTGCGGCTTCGTTTACGGCCTCCAGATTTTGCTTTGAAAACGAGGGTCTTGAATTGTTGCTTATGGTGTAATAATGATACTAATAATTGGTTTTTGAGGAAAGGAAATGGAGCAGTGTCTGTCTCATATATCGGTGGACACCTGAACCGCGCCGGAAGTGAAGAGATAGAGGAGGGGTGAAAGAAGAAAGCGAGAAAGAGGTGCCGTAGTGGAGGGCTCCGGAATAATTTCGACCACCTGGGGATCTTTAATTTTCCCCATGTGGTCGAAATTATTCCGGAGCCCTCCACTACGGCACATCTTTCTTCTTTCACTCCCTCCTTCATCCCTTACCTTACGGTGCGGTTCAGGTTTGCAACGATATATAGAACAGATACTGCGCCATTTCCCTTCTCCCAAAACCAACAATTATTATTATTATTATTATTATTATTATTATTATTATTATTATTATTATTATTATTATTATTATTATTATTATTATTATCTTTAACGTGCACTGGTATCGCACAGCACACGGGCGCCTTAGCGTTTTGCCTCCATAAAAACGAAGCCGCCGCGGTCAGGTTCGAACCTGGGAACTCCAGATCATTAGCCGAGTGCCCTAACCACTGTTAGGTGTGGGGCTCCAACCCCATAGCAGGCCACCAGTCTTGGGGGATTGCGCTTCGATCCCACTGCTGCCACCAGTTGTTAGATGCGGGCCCTTGGTTCGACAGGGCCGTCTCTCGCTAAGGTCGATGTGCACGGGCTCCGTATCGGAAGACTCCTGTTACGGGGTGACGAAGAGACGAGATGGTCTTCGAGGTGTAGAAGAGACTGAAAGGGTTTATTTACATTTTTACAGATTTCAAGAGTGAATAGGGAGCTGACTGATCACATGCCAGATCGCTCCTCAATTAGGGTCCCCAGTCCCCAGGTCCCTATTTGCGGAATTTAGTTCATTAAAATGCGTCGAATCGCTTTGATGTCAATCACGTGCCAAGTCTTTAGGACCCGCCTTCCAGGACGCCCCCAACAACACACTCTTGTCACTTCTGGCAAGTTATGGTCCGTGCTGTCCAGGCAGCAGTGCTGAATAGCCCGAAGGGGGCCCCAAGCGGCATCGAAGGTCAGTCGCCTGCACTTCACAGCGCTCCGTGGGAACGAAAGGCTGCCGCTGCACTTTGCAGATGGTTCCATGTAAAGGAAGACACTTGAGGTCGCTTACGAAGCACGAACATTCCGTCGTCGTTGGCTTAGTCTATCAAGGCCACGTTTGCCGCGGCTCATTTGCAGCCCCGCGCCGCTTGCCGCCTCCCCCGCCGTCAGTTCTGGGAGGACGTCGTTATGTCCTGGGTGGGTCCGGTGTTGAGAACAAACGACAACCAAGTTCCCGAAAAACGTTCCCAGGTGGCGGATGGACATTTCACCCCGTAAACAGGAGGAGGGGGGAGGTCCCTTGTAGACAACGCCACCTGCATTCGTGGCGCCGTAACCCCGTCGACGGCCCTTTGAAGCCTCTGTCGATTGATGACTCCCAGTGGCTTGAATATTCTTGGCATGTTGATGTCTCCAAACGTAACACCACTGTGCCACCACGGCGGGTCGTATGGTGTGTATAATTACGAAGTTTTCGTAGCAAGAATTTTGAGTTTAGGGAGTTGTTTTACGTGCGAAACATATAAATGGAAAGGGCACATTGTAAAAATGACGGGAACGATGGAAAGGGCTATCCACTGCGATTGCACCGACAGACACGAAATACGGGAGCTGCGTGAAAAGCCCATAGAAGGAAAGTCCTCGCAAGTTTAGCAGAGAAAAGACGGTGCGGGAGCCTCAAATTACTAGCTTGAGTAAAGGCGGAACATTTAAAATATTCTAGATCTTGCGATAGGCACCTAATGCGCAGTTCGTTGTAAGGTGGTTGCGGTGATATAAAATACTTTGTTGTCAACCAAGTGTTTCGGTATCTCTGGAGCACACTTCCTATACATCGCGACAGTAGTCCTGGAAGCAGTCTGCATAAAACGTTAATAAATTTAAAACCTGAGTATGCTTCTTATTTTGTGCAACGAAATTAACGGCATTTCTTTCTGACAGCCTAATGAATGCTTGACATCTTGCCTTCGTAAGATAGTAAACAGATGGATAGATATAAGGGTGCGAATGATATAACGGAGAGATATGAATAAAGCTACGGTGACAATATCTTTAGAGAGAATCGTGAACTTGATAATGTCTATGTCATTAATTGCGACAAGTATTTAAGAGAAAAACGAATGTAAGAAGGAAGCACTTGCACTGATCTGCAGGTATCCTAAATTTGTACTCGCCGAATATTTTACTGAAATTAGGTACATAGATACATTGATTTTACGGAGCTTTCAGAACTTCAATCTTGAAAGACGCTTCATGTAGAGCAGAAGATACGCAGCACGCCGTCTGTGACACCTGTCATCTCTTCATATTTCTAGCCCCAAGGTAGAGGTGGAAAAGGAGGCTGAGGGAAGTAAAGGCTAAGACGTCGACGTCATTTGTTCGGAGTTGAGACCATTTGGAAAGCCGTAGATTCTTCTCTCGCAGAAGACGGCGCCATATCCGAGACAACGGATCCATAGAGGCACAAGGTATTGATCTCATCAATACCGATTTGCAGCCAGAGGCACTGTCCGCTTTCTTGATTTCCCTGTGCTTTCTTCAAGGCGTGAGAAAAATCGCAGACGGACGCTTGCGACAACCACGACCCGAAAAGTAGCACTTTGCAGGGGTGCCACGATTCGAGTTTGTTTTTCACAAACTAACGAGTCACGCCGTACATTCCCGTATATGGGGACGACGCAAGGCAGAACGGGCTGAAAGAGACCCACCGAGGGGATAGCCTCTTTCAACCTTCTACACGAGGGAGACAAATATGGGGTAGTCTTCGACTCCCGCGTCTTTCCAGTCTCGAACCAACATTGCGAAACAGACTTGCTTCGCCGTCTATTCCTCTCCCTGCTACAATACAGGGTTTTCCACCTAATGTTTCACATAATTTTTAAAAGATAGGGTTTTTGGGTTAGAAGGGCGAATGTTTCGGTGTAGCATTGTCAGCAGTGCAGTACGTCAGAAAACATCTAAGGCTGGTTAACTAATATTGAATTGTTAACATTTTAACTATTACTGTTAGGCTCTTTAATTGTTGAGTTGTGTAGCCCACCGTAGTAAGTACCTATATGAGCTTTTACAATTCCTGAAAACGCGGTTAGCCTCGGTGCTGTGGCCCAACAAATTTTGGCTATCGCTACAAGTTACGTGCACTGGAGAGGTTCCTTTGCCTACAAGCTTCTCGGAAACTCATCTATTTTGTCGCGATGAAATCAGAATTATTTGGGCGACAGCGCCGAGGGCAACCACATTTTCGAAATTCTAAAAGCTGATGTGAATATTAATTACGGTGGACTACACGCTTCTCAATAATTTGGGAGCGTAACGGTAATTGTTAGAAAGTTAACTATTCAATATTAGTTAACCAGCCTTAGATGTTTTCTGATGTACTACACCGCTGACAATGCTATGCCGAAAAAAGCGGTCTTCTGACTCAAAGTATTTTTTAAAATTCTGTAAAACCTTAGATGAAACACCCTCTAAAGGAAGAAGCAGAGAAAAGAACTCAACATACGGGAAAGAACGGTGATTGAAACTGTAAGTGCGCTCCAGTGCACTTGCATTGAAGGCATTTAAGTGAATCGTGACGTGTTCAGGGCTCCACACTGTGCGGAAATATTTTGGTTGCAGCCATTATCCTCACCAACCGCAGATGCGAAATAGCGGGCGTCTTCTGCACAGTATTTATTGGTTCTCTATGGTGGCACCTTTGAGGGTCCTAATAGGAAACGGCAAAAATGCGAAGGAAAGTGGACCAATCACGTTCTTTTAAGACTGCGACTCCTCAAAGTTATGCTTCAACGCACTTTCCATGATACTGCACTGCATACAACAAAGAGCAGGTGGAGAGCCGTGCCACGGTTCACTGACCAGTCGATAAGTACATCAGAAGCAGCTGCTTTAAATTTTAGTGAAGTATATGATAACATTTGAAACTCTAGCGACGATTTCACGTACAAACATGGCGTTGTCGAGGGGCGCAGCCATTGTATACGTGGAAGAGGCTGAGAACAGAACGCATTCCGAGAGATCGTATAAGGTAACTATTGAAAAGACGCTTTAGAACAGTCAAATGCCGAGGGCGACTATATTTCATCCGTCGAGTGTTGAAATCGAAATGCCGTACTGAGGCTCCCTGGGCTTCTTTTTGTTGAGCGTAAATCTGTCTTGCGAGGGGCGCCAAGGGAATGACTGGACAATCACAGAGTCGAAAAACTTGAGCTCCTTGTTTATTGAAGTGGCGACGTGTTATTACTGAGTCTGCGACATTTAGCTTCATCACATCGCGAAAATAGGCTTTGGTGGCCTTTTTCGCATGTGGCCTTGCGAACTACGCAGTATGAAGAGATGTCAGATTTGCAATACTTGATTGAGGGCTCCTCTCAAGGAGTGGCTCATTCTGCAATACGGATTTCGGCGATGTTGACACTGGAATGCGCCGACCAACCATAGGGTGGTTTGTTTGGACGGCTGCGGCAACCAATCCCAACCGATGAAGCCACGTTGCCGTTGTGCGAGCCCTGTGCAAGTACGACGATCCGATTTAGTATGAAAGCGAATTTCAGATTATCTTGGGGTCATATGTAATAAGCAAAGAGCAGAGGGCGAACATGCGCCGCTTCGTGCTTATGTGGCGCAACTACGACTGCATACCGATACAAAGAGAGATATATTTTAGAAGGCTACTTTTTTAAAATCTCCCGAGGGGTATTTACCGTTGGAATGTTGTAGCGTGGGAGAGGCAGTGTTTCGTTAGGGTTAGCGCCGCGGTCCTCTAGAAGCCCAAAGTTGGCTTCGAGCCCACTTAGTGCTCTGATCATGTAATGAAGGGTGCAGCTAGAAGCGCCGGTATATTATTTGTTAAAAGGTGAAGCGGACCGGTTGTGCGAAACGAAAATAGTTTGGTGAAAACTGTCTGCTTGTTTGTCAGGACAAAGCTCGAAGTTATACTGTGACTGTAATCACACAATTCTTTGCTTCAAGCAGTCGTTGACACGGAACACTTTAGCACAGAATCACGCTCAGACGTATACCCCGCAAAGACTTCGATTGCTTCAACGATGCCTGAAATAAAAACACAGGCAATGACACGCCAAGCTGTGCGTGAAAAGCCTCGTTAACACACAGTGAACGACTGGTGAAATACGGGTTAACCCATCGTTCGCTGCTTCTTAAATAATTGACTTCTGAAGAAGCATATAGGCGGTGGATCCTTTTGTAGCATACACCAATAAGCGGTGGCCTTTGATATTTTATTTTGATGTGTGGCTTGAACTTAGTGTTCGCACAGGGAAGTCCAAATCTGACTTTGCAAAGTGCTGAAGTTTTTTTGAAGTGGCTAGACCAACCATGCCGTCCCTTCATGTATCAAAAGACCCGTACCTTAACAACCCCTTCCTTAACAACCCAATTCCGCAACAAACAGCCTTGCGCCTCCCTTCTATATAAACGACTAATTCATTCATTCATTCATTCATTGTACCAAGAATATACGAAAATCTGGAAGCGCATTATCAGCATCATCAGCCTGACTACACCCACTGCACGGCAAAGGCCTCTCCCTCGTCTCTCCAATTAACCCCGTCCTTTGCCAGCTCCGCCCACCCTAGACCTGCAAAATTATCAATCTTCTTGGCCCACCTAACCTTGTGCCGCCTCCTGCTACGCTTTCCTTCTATTTGAATCCATTCCGTTACCCTTAAGAGCCAGCGGTTATCTTGCCTTCGCATTACATGCCAAGCCCATTTCTTCCTCTTGATTTCGACTAGGATGTCAGTAACTCGAGTTTCTTCCCTACTGATCCGGAGTTCCCGGGTTCGAACCCGACCGCGGCGGCTGCGTTTTTATGGAGGAAAAACGCTAAGGCGCCCGTGTGCTGTGCGACGCCAGTGCACGTTAAAGATCCCCAGGTGGTCGAAATTATTCCGGAGCCCTCCACTACGGCACCTATTTCTTCCTTTCTTCTTTCACTCCCTCCCTTATCCCTTCCCGTACGGCGCGGTTCAGGTGTCCAACGGTATATGAGACAGATACTGCGCTATTTCTTTTCCCCCAAAACCAATTATTTTTCCCTCACCCACTCTGCCCGCTTCCAATCTCTTCCGGTAAGGAAGCGCAGTACTGAGTCAAGCCTGCAGAAAAGTTGTGCAGGCAAATTCCTCTATGTTGTCATCTTTCTCCTCACCGTGAATTGCCCATTTCTCTCAAATTACAAGGAACCTCCGAAGAAATTGGTTTACTTGCTGTGAAAGACAGAAAACAGCCTCGAAGCTTGAACCTGATGACAGTTTTTCACATGAATTATTAGTGAATGTATTTTACCCTCGCTGACTGATCCGCTGTCAATGATCTCCACCATCTTCCCGTTGTGAAAAAAAAATATAGAGTGTCACTGCGGTTCATGCGGCTGAGTATGCGTTAACATTAGTGTACTCCCGGACGGAGGAGTCGCTGCCGTTGGCGGGTTCAGACCGTAGAGTTCCTTACTGTTAACTAGAGGGAAAGCTGGCGCCCGCCTATGGAAGTTTGCATGGAGCTTCCTCGAGACCACCTGAGCCACCATGGGCGCTCTAAACATCATGGGGCGGTGAGCTACCGACTGCAGAACCACAACTTTTGGGCAAAAATAATGAAAAAAAACAAACGTTGTTCTATAATAAAGAATGTCCTATCATTCTATATCCTTTCTATAAATTGCAACAAACGAGCAGAAAACCATGTAAATATAAAGTTTGCCCAAAATAAGCGATGACTTGCTATCCTATTGGCCAAGTATTGAAGACTACACAATTTAACATTTCGTGCTTAACAGATGCTTTTTTAAAAAATAAGTTTTAAAAAAAAATTTTTCGTTTCCACAATTTAAGAGATTTTTTAATGGCACTTCGGAAACCAAAGGTCTTTTATTGGAGTCATGTGCTTTTACGCACTACGTTTACGCCAAAGTCGTCTGCGCCGTGGACGGAACGGGACATGTCAGCAACGCCACACTCTGTTCCTGAAAAAAAAAAACGGACTGTCCCGCACCAAGTAGCTCATCGCCCTTTTGAGCGCCCATGGCGGCTCAGGTGCAGCGCCGCCAGCTTTCCCTCTAGTTAATAGTAAGAAACTCTATGGTTCAGACCATGCTAGCGGGTGGCGTGATCCATTCCATCAATCAATGTATGACACACCGTTACCACTCTCCACTCTCCCAACCCCGCGAGTCTGATTGATGACCACAGTGTGTGTACTACGCCGCGGCGGATCAGTGGTTAAGGCGCTGTGCTACTGATCCGGAGTACCCGGTTTTGAACCCCACCGCTGCGGTAGCGTTTCGATGGAGGCGAAACTCAAGGGCATCCGTGAGCCGTGCTATGTCAGTGCACGTTAAATATCCCCAGGTGGTCGAAGGTATTCCGGAGCCCTCCATTACAGTACCTCTTTCCTGCATTTTTCTTTCAGTTCCTCCTTTATCCCTTTTCTTATGGCGCGGTTCAGGTGTCCGCCGAGATGTGCGCCAGGTACTGCATCATTTCCTTTCCCCAGAAACCAATTTTCATTTCTTTCTTCGCCTGTTGTCACCCACAGCTTCACAGGCGAACGATAATAATAATAATAATAATAATAATAATAATAATAATAATAATAATAATAATAATAATAATAATAATAATAATAATAATAATAATAATAATAATAATAATAATAATAATAATAATAATAATAATAATATAATAATATAATAATAATAATAATAATAATAATAATAATAATCAATCAATCAATCTTTATTTTTCGGTGCCCAGGAACAACCCAAAGGTCTTGGTGCTGGTACACCATTCACACGCACAAAATGTAAATTTATTTCACTACAAAGGAAGACACTCAGAGGAGGTAATGCAGCAGTCAAGGCGATAGAAAAAAAAAAGTCATATAAACTAGGCGTGACAGCAAGCATGAAGCAAAAAAGCGAAAACAACAAAAAAGCGAGAACAGTGGTAAATGAAAACAGCTAGAACAGGCAACAGACATATAAATAACTAATGAAACAATAAACAAAGAGAATGAACGACCGATAACAGCCAAGTACAGCATATAGCAAAATACAAACAAGAATAAAGCCAATACTAATATGAACGAATATGAAACCTCTGAAATACAAGCTAGAAATACAATCATACACAATAAGAAACGTAATTAGTGAACGCGTTACAGACAATCAGGCGTGAGTATACAGTATTAAAGAAATAATATTAATGAAAACAAGTACACGTGATGAACAATTAAGGAGAGAAAAAACAATATAATACCGGTGCAAACGCACAAGTGTAGTAAAGACAAAATGCATGAAAGGGGAAGTTATGTATGAGAAAAAGAGTGCTCAAAGTGGAACGTCACGGACATCCAATATAAAGGAAGGGAGAGAATTTTCGAATATATCTAGGTGAGGACAAAGAGAATTAAACAACTTTTGCATTCTGTCCAGAGGGGAGAGGGAGTGCAGGAGCGCAGAAACTTGGAATGGTCTGAATTCCCTTATGCTCTTTCGCGGTACACGCAAAAGGATACGCGCTAGGAGCTGAGGGCATAGAATGTGACCATGAAGAAGTTTATACAAGAAAATTATATCTGCCCTCACGCGACGGCAGCTAAGAGAAGGAAGCTGCAGTGAGTTACTCCGTCTGGGACGAGAGCTGGAAGTTTTGCAAGAAAACCGATGTTGAAATATGCGTAAAAACTTTAGCTGAACTCTGTCGATTTTTTCACAGTTCGACTGGCAAGTGCCGTTCCAAACAACAGACGCATATTCCAAAAGCGGCAAGCATATGGAGAGGTAGAGCTTTAAGAAAGGAAGTGGGGATCGAAACTCTCTCGAAAGCCTGCAGATGAAGCCGAGTGTACGCATAGCCCGTAGAGCAATGCGTTTTGTATGAGAGGAGAAGTTGAGGCTACGGTCGAAAAGTACGCCGAGGTCATTAATTTCATCAACCCTGGGCAGCGGCCTACCGTTCACAGAATAAGAGTAGAGAAGACTGTGCGTTTTACGCGTAAATGAGACAACCTTGGTTTTAGATGAATTGAGAGTGAGCCCATTCTTCAAGCACCAATCAGAGTAGGCGGATATGTCAGATTGCAATGACAAGCAATCTTGAAGAGTATGTATTGCCTTGAACATTTTTATATCGTCCGCATAAAGGAGAAATGAGGAGTTTTTGACCACGGAGGAAACGTCATTGATAAAAACAGAGAACAGAAGCGGGCCTAATACCGAGCCCTGAGGAACTCCGCTGGTTGGAGTGTAAACAAATGAGGTCTGTCCATTTACACTGACAAAGCAGGACCGATCAAGAAGATAGTTGCGTAGGAGGGCTACAATTGAAACGTCGATCTCAAACAGCAGAAGCTTTTGAAGAAGTAATGAGTGAGTAACAACGTCGAAAGCTTTGCTCAAATCACAGTACACAGCGTCTACCTGACTCCTCTGAAGGACTTCAGCTGATGTATACGTCATAAAAGTCACAAGGTTAGTTGTAGTAGAACGACCTTTTATGAAACCATGCTGATTATGAATGATTACATTTTTGAGGTGGAAGGAAAGTACTTTGTGCAAAGCTAATTCAAAAAGCTTAGAGGTTGCACAAAGAAGAGAAATGGGGCGGTAGTTCGAAACATCAGATTTGTTTCCTGATTTGAAGACAGGGAAAACACGCGCCGTTTTCCACACGCGGGGAAAGGCAGAATTTTTCAAACAGTTATTAAATATCGTGGTTAAAACAGGGACGAAGGTACTATTGAAGGCTTTTATTATGGCGGCTGGAATGCCATCAGGTCCAGGGGATAAAGATGGTTTCAAACACTTAAGACTCTCACTTACTAACTTCTCGTCGAGAAGAACGGAATTATGTGCGCCAGCTGGAAGGCACACGGAGTCGAAAAGTGGAGATTTGTACACGGAGGAAAAGTGTTGAGCAAAGCCGTCAGCGACATTCCGAATTTCATTCCCATGAGAGTCAACTAAGTGAATATGACTATCAGATTTATTCGAACGCTTGCGAACGTATCGCCAGAATTCAGTAGGACGATTAGAGGCACTATTCTCTAAATAATCAAGGTAGGACTCATGATCCCGCTTGTACAGGCGTTTGCAAAGAACGCAAGCGGCGAAATTCATCTGCCCATGTATCCAGCCCAGGGCGTTTCGCTTTATGGTGGGCCCGCTCCTTAAGTTTCAGCGCTGTTCTAAGTTCCTTGGAAAACCAGAACGGAAACTTGCTGCGAGTAGGAGTGTGCATAGGTATGTACTGGCGCATACCATTGAGAACTATTTCAGTGAAGCGACTGACTTGTTCATCAACATCGCTGATTTCGCTTAAAACAGACCAGTCGACAGAAGAGAAGAAACCGAAGAGACCAACATAGTCGCCAAGTGCGTAAGCGAAACGGGGGGAATTCCTCGCACGATTTGAATTAGCAGAAGGTGGGACAGAAACCGAAGCCGTTATTAGAATTGGAGGATGAAATTTGTCACAGCGAGTAAGTGAGATGTCAGATGACGAGACTCGAACATTTTCAAAATTAGATAAACAAATGTCAAGAACATTACCACAACAGTTTTCAATAATAATAATAATAATAATAATAATAATAATAATAATAATAATAATAATAATAATAATAATAATAATAATAATAATAATAATAATAATAGGTTTTGGGGGAAAGGAAATGGCGCAGTATCGGTCTCGTACATCGTTGGACACCTGAACCGCGCCGTAAGGGAAGGGATAAAGGAGGGAGTGAAAGAAGAAAGAAAGAGAGAGGGGCCATAGTGGAGGGCTCCGGAATAATTTCGACCACCTGGGGATCTTTAACGGGCACTGACATCGCACAGCACACGGGCGCCTTAGCGTTTTGCCTTCATAAGAAGACCCACCTCCCCAAACCTGATATTTTGTTCCACGGCCAGCGGCTGTGACAGAGTCAAGTAGAGCTTCTGGTGACCAAACAGAAAGAAGAAGAGAGAGAGAGAGAGAAACAACTTTATTGTAACACCAGTCAATGAACGCCAGGAGAGAAGTCCATCTCCCCTGTCGGCCCTAGCCGTCGGCCGGGATCCCTTGGGATACAGCAGCAGCAAGGGCTTGACCGATGATGTCTTGCTGGACGTTGGGGTCTGGGCTGCGGAGCAAAGCCTCCCAGGATTCTATAGTGCGTGAGCTATCATATTTAGCCGGGCACGTCCACACCATGTGGACCAAATTTGCTGGCTGATCGCAAAATTTGCACTTTGACCTGAATACTGTAGGATGCCACTTGCTGTAGAGTACTGGGTTGGGAAAAACCCCTGTCTGTAATTTCCTCCAAAGAACCTCCTCTTTTTAATTGAGCGTTTTGTCCGCTCCCGGATAAATCTGACGATTTAGTTTGTAGTATTGTGTGATTTCCTGGTATGCGCGCATATCCTCTGTGCTGTTTGTACTTCCAGAGATTTGGGAGGTCCCAGGGGTCGACCGGTAAGTGAGACCTCGGGCGACCGAATGAGCCTCCTCGTTCCCTTTAAGTCCTTGGTGAGCTGGTGCCCAAACGAGCAGAACCAGTTCTCTGGGTCCTCCTTCCCTGCTTAATATACGGATGGCAGTCTCCGTCACCCTCCCCGATTCGTAATTTCTCACAGCGTTTTTTGAATCGCTAATGACCACCTTGACCCCTCCTTGGCTGGCGGCTAAGGCTATCGCCACTTCCTCAGCTTCTACTGTCTTGACACCACTGACTGTGCAGCACGCCACCGGGGTTCCGTCTTCCTTAACCGCCACAGCCGCGTGTGCGGCTTTGCTCTCATATACTGCAGCATCCGTATACAGAAGAAGAGAAAAGCAGAGAAAACTTCTGTTCCCTTACGGCGCGGGTGAGGTGTCCGCCTATGTGTGAGACAGATACTGCGCCATTTCCTTTCCCCAAAAACAATTATTTCTCTGTCTAGCTCTCTGGTGGCCGGACATGAATCCAAGCTCTTGAAGTGGCGTTGCCGCAGTCCCCCGCCATATTCAAGCTTGCATTCTTGAAATGGGATCGATGGCTGTGCGCGCAGATCGCAGATGTCGTCAGGGCTGCAAATTTCTCGAAATCGTGAAAAATGAAAGGATGAAATTTTAGTGAAAAAAAGAATGATTACCAACGATTTTTCACATTCCCGATTCAATATTTTCACCTTAATGTGATAAAACTCGAAGTAGACAAGTATATGTCGTTATAAGTGGTGTGTGCGGATGCGTACACGCCTGGTCGCTTAACTAGAAAGTATACATACCGAAAAACTACAGGAAAGCAATGACAAAACATTTCTGCAATGAAAAATGAATGCATAGTTCACTTTATTCTAATTCGTGTGCCGAAAATCTGCCAAGGACTGATGCCGCAATGAAGCAAATTAGCCACCCTGCTCGAAGAACTTAAAGAAAATGAAGAAAAACTAGAGCACTAAAGTGGTTCAAACTTAGCTGCGACAGAAAAATAGAGCAGTTCAGTACGTCGTTTTAAAACAAAACAAACAACTTTCCCAAAAAGAGTGGAAATGACTGCTTAGCTCAAATTCATGTAACTATGGGTCTCTATGTGAATGTTCAAGATAGGTCCATACTTTCGTTTCGCTTAAGGTATAGCTTTTGACGTGTTATATATGGCGCCGAAGCACTTTTCGTGACATAGTGGCATTTGATGTTGCGAAAAATGAATCAACTCTTCTTGAACAGGCATAACCTATGTAGTGCCGATAGCAACTAGAGTATGTCGGGAACAGCACCTAGCCAGCGAAGTGACGAACTGCGACATCTAGATGGCCAGCTAACAGTTTTTGCTTCCGACATTGGGCAGTACTTCGAGTAGAGGCCATAGAGCAACAAAGTAGCACAACGAATAACAAAATGCAGGTGTCAAATAAGAGAACAAGCTTCTCATATTTTGAAGGAGAGAGCTGATACGGGCTGATACGAAGATGCCTCGGCCCCCCTGGAGAATACGTGGGCAAGCCCAAGAGGGAATTGCCACTAGAGATCCCGAATCGGCCCCCTTTCGTTATTGGACGCGCCATCGAAAACGCCGGTCGAATATGGACAGCCTAAATGCGGCTGTTTACGTGGGTCTGAACTGGGGCCGATCGTGCTCATTTGTGGGCAGCCCGTAGGGAGCCCATCTAGGGATCAGTTTCAGAACCCGCATGAACACAAATGGGCCCCACCGGGAGCCCCAGTTCATAGCCCACTTTATGCTACTTGGGCGCCTTTAAAACCCTACCACATCAGCAACGCTCAGAGCTGTGAACTATGAAGACACATCTCTAAGAACGTACTAGAAGTACTGCGAGCGATGATTCCGCTACTGTTCTGAAGTGTCGGCTTACAGCGTTAGCGGCTTACATGTGGAGGCCCACAGACAGACCAACTATGTCAAATTAACCCGGGCTACAGCCTGGCGCCACATCCTAAACACTCTCGGCATTCACATCCCGGCTAACGACCAAACGTTCCTCTCCATCCCACGCTCTATCCCCTCCAACCTCCTCGCCAAACTTCTTCTGAGAAACACCCATCCGCAACACCACGGGCCACGCCTTCGAGTCAGGGCAGAGGCGCTCACAATTATGGCTCCGAAACCTACGCCGTGTGGGTGGACGCCCCTTGCTCGGGGCAAGGAAACGGCGGCAGCCGTGGTGAGCCATACCCTTCAATCTCTTGCTGCTCTCCCCTCCCCTCGGTTACCTCCTCAGAAGTGGCTGAGTAGGCAGTCATCGCCCTTGCGAATGCCCATACGGAAACCCGTTATATTCTCATAAATTCGAAGACTGCACTACTAAATTTTGCGCGCGGGCCAGTTCATGCGCCTGCTATTTGCGTACTGCCCTCGCCCGCTACCAATTTGCCCTGTCACGTGGAGTTGCTCTGAGCGCCTGTGAACTCGGAGAACCCCAGAAACTAGGCCGTCAACAGCTTAGCTCGAGGCCTGATACACTGGTGACAGGCGGCCCCTGCGTTGGAGTTCTCCCGAGAGCACATGCACACATTCAGTAAACTGACTCAGGCCTATCGGGACGAAAGGAAGCTCTACACCCCCCCCCCCCCTCCGCAAACTCAAATACCTCGCTTGATAATTACCTCCAAACTTTATGGCGTCACCTCAAGGTGAGAACCCTTCCATCCACTTAAATTAGGTCCCACTACCATCAAACCCTCACCGACCCCTCTTGCTCCCTTCCGCGCGGGGCCTGGAGCATCCCACCAGCTGGGAGAAGGCAGAAGTCCACCACGGACTGGGCTGCCAACGTCAAAGACCATAGAAACATGAACGCTTGAGCGTAGTAGGGCCGTGCGGGGGCCGAGGAACCTGCGTGCCTCAAACTCCTCTGTGTAAATAAAGGTTTTTACCACCACCTCCACCTGTCCGCTCAACTATCTCTCACAAGCAAGTGGCGGTGGCCTCACTAGTTGATAGTGGTCGCGTCAGAGTGGCATTTCTCTTGGCAATGATATTGGAGACCGAGTGACCTTGCGTTCTCTCTGGCACTTCCCCGGAAACAATGGGCAGCACCACTGCCATCAAGGGTCATTGTGACGGATTTTTGTTAGGAATTTGTTACTTTTCTTTGTTGCACTCCTTACTTCTTTGTTAGGACAGGACTCTTCTTTAGCAACGCTTGAATATATTTCACGGATGCTCAAACGAGTCATTTTGCTATGCAGAGTACGTTACGAGGTATGTTGTTATTTATTGAGGTACTATGACCACCACTTTGTTTCCCTTATTTCCCAGTACTTTCGAAGCGTGCGATGAAATAGTATTTTTAATGCTTCATTTTTGTTGCGAACTTTTGCTCTTTACTATTACTTTCTGGTAACTTTGACTCAGGGGTTGATAGCCAACAAGAGATGCCCATCGCTGTCTTTGGTATCTTTGTCTCCGGATAAAGGTGCCTTGTCATTAAGGCACCCGTACGGGCGTCAAAACATCACGTTTTTTTCTTGCTACTCTTGGATGGTGTATCTTTTTACCAGTCGTTATAAATTTTTCTTACCTGGACAAATTCTGCCAAAACTCAGAAGTTCGCCAGCTGCCAGGAATAACGCCTGTTTTCTCATTTCTCACTATGAGCATCCCCCAACGCACGTAAGCGGGTACGCAGGGGGCTATGTGGAAATGCAGCATACGTTTTGCATTTCGTAGTGTCAGCGAAAAAAAAGGCAACCCATAAATGGCTCCGCCAGGAGAACGCATGGACACCTTCATCAAAAATGGAGGCAATACGTCACCGGTGACTGTTGAGAACGGAAGAAGAAGCAGCACGCCCAGGAAAGCCCAGTAGCACGATAACAAATGACATGGACATATGAACTCCGTCAGGAATGAATCCATAAATTTGCTTCAAGAAATTTGTACGAAAGCACGCATAGATGAAGGAGAGCTCGCGATGCGCCTTCTGCTGCTGGAGCCTCCGCATCAAGACGGTCCTGCTGCGTTCTTGATGCCGATCGATCACTGTACCGATAAGAATATTTATTCCGGCGCACGTTCCATCACCGTCTAGTATAGCGAGATGGAACGGCGGCTGAGGCGAGGCGAATGGAAGGAAAGAAAAAGTTTTTGCTTTTGTTTGTTGCTTCTTAGTTGTGCCATTTTTTGTCTTAGAAGAGCTCACATTTGGTTTGGCTTACGGAGTCTAACGTCTCAATGAGACTCAATCTATCAGGGACACTGTAGTGGAGGGCTCCGGATACTTTAGACCACCTGATGCTCTTTAACGTGCACTGTCATCGCAAAGAACACGGGTCTCTAGCCTCTCCTCTCCATCGAAATGCGACCGCGGCGGCCGAGATCGAACCCACATCTTACAGGTAAGCGGCCAAGCACCATAACCACTGAGCCAGAGCAGCGGCTGAGAGAGCCCACACTAGCTGGTAGATGCATCTGTAAGGTGATGAATCATTTATGTTCTGTACTGCTTTTGCAGCGTAAGCCTTATTAGCCGTAGGCCGCCTCTCCTCAGATCTCCGAAGTCTCGTGGCCACCCTTGACGTGAAATTGCTTCAGCATGCATCAATGTTGCATGACCCGTTTTCACTGGTCTCATTCTCGCAACCATTCTCGCAACCGAGCCCGCGAAGATATTCGTTTGTCCCAATATATATTTGACATTCCTATACACATTACTGGCACTAAAGAGCTCATACATTACGTCAGAGTCTTGTTCAAACTTTTCGTTACATTTTTTATTAATCACCATTCGCCATGTGGCGATTAAATTTCTAACAAGGGCAGCACTAAAAGTAACTGATGTGCGGAATTGTCGCTGCTCAAGTGTTACAGTTTTATTTTATTAAATTAGTACATAGGATTTCCACCGAATAGCATCAACATAGGCAGGCTGGCACTGCTAGGGACTTTCATACTGAAACAATTCCTGAATAATCGGAGTAATCTCTGCCTCTAATTTTTTTTGTTCCTGTTATTTCTTGCTGTTTTCTGACACGCTGCTGCATTAGTTTTTCTTTTCACTTATGTGTTCATATAAGGAGAGAGCTCCCGTAACTTGTCCCTCTTTGTATGCCCCACAGCGCAGTACGGATGGTAGTATAAGGTTCTCACCTTACATACTGGCCTCAAACGGGTGTACACTCGACTGCAGAGGGCGCGTTCATGTTTCACTTCAAGGTGCAAAAGTATTTAAATTTAAATATTCTCTGACATGAAGCTATATTTTGTAGAGAAATTTTTAATCAAGGTTAATTTCGCTGAGCGACGAAAATTATTGCAAGAAATGGCAGTTTTATGAAAACGATATTTATTGAGTAATAGATAATGTGCATGAGGTGATTGAAAATTTATACAGATTACCCAGAGTTTCAATCAAAAGAAGCCTTCTTAATACACAGGGTTGACGGGATGGAGGCATCAGTCCGAATAGACGAGAGGTTCGAGTTAACAGAGTTCAAAATAACAAGGGTCGTCTGTAGATATACTACAATATCACATAAACGTACGACACCGGCCCCAGCATTTCACAAAACGATTTTGAGAAATTCGGCACTGTAGTCACAATCTGTGCAGCACTAATAAGTATTTATGAACAAATTTCAGCACAGTGCATCTTTCAGGTTAGCGACCGTTTTGGAAAGCACTTGAGTACTGCTTTCGTATCAGCGATGCATCCGGTAAAAATGGGCCCGTGGCACTAGTGTGTCCGTCATCCATGGTGTCTCTGTCCTCTGTCTGCAATTTTCTTCAAGAAACTTCCTCTGTTTTACTCAACGTGCGGGCCGCCGCTGGGAATTCCATTCTATCGAGGATGATCTGTGATTTATCGATAGGTTCTGAGGCTTTCGTTCTTACTATCCCCCTCTAGAGATGTGCGAGGCAGCGCATTGACAAGAAACAAACTCTTTTCGGTCTGACCTAAAATCACACCGAAAAGCTCTTTTTCAAGTATTGCGGATAAAATAAAATAGCCAGTTCATTTAACAAAGGCTAAGCAGAAGAGATGCAGCAGTAACCTTAAAAGTTAAGAAAGCTGCGAATCAGGCAGGGGATTTAAAGAAGTCGTGTAGCCAGGCAACGTGCTTAGTCTGGCTGTAGCAGTGCATGGTCTGTAGTGGATCACGGAACAAAACAGTGCCGCATTGTATCTGTATCCAGTGTTTGTCATGCGGATATACTCAAAGTTTGTGTTGGTGCCCATAGAGCCAAGATTGTATGCATTGACATCAAGAATGCATAATCTTATTTTTGAAAGAACGTCTCATTTTGCCCTGAACGCTGTTGCATTTTGCCCCAGGGGTTGAGGCAAAATGCGAAAGTTCATCTTTGTACTGGCTTAAAATTTGAAGCTTGTTTTGGTATTTAGTTATCTCCTCCAGTGCGTGAAACTGCTTGTACAAAAAAATAAGTTGGCAATATTACTTTCTTCTTTCTGCTTTTGGATACCATCTCTGGTTTTCGAGCTGCAGAAGAAATATTGACATAGTTCGTGCTTTTCAAGGCATCCATGGGGCCCAGATTCCGTTGTTGTTCTCGGGGAATCCCCTGGGGTCAGCTGAACTACTGATGGCTGGAACAGTGGTCTCGTTGTAAACACTGAGCTTCTTCAGCATTGAAGAGAGAACCTGGAGGTGAAAAAAAGGGTAAAAGACATGCACGATATTTAAGCGCTTCTACTTCATTGCAGCTTATTATAGACTCATTACGCCGTATATATAAGGAGCATGCTACGTTCTCACTGAGGAGCTCTTGTTGGCCAGGTTGTGCAGCTCGCACGGGTCTTTCGCCAGATTGAAGAGGTAGTACGGCTGGCCAGCGTGAAAGTTCGTGGTGTCCGTAGTGCCTCCGCCTCGCCCGCAGTCAACGGTCGCTTTGCGTCTCCAATTCTTTCCACTGCCATGCTCGAAAATGTGCCCAGCCCCGTAGAAGCGCCGGAGCACCGCTGCCGTCCTGCTTCGGCTTTGCAACTCGTCCAGATCGTCGCGGGGACGGCTTCTCCCGACCACCTGCGCGTAGGCATTTATAGTTTACGGTTTCTTGTTGTATGTGTAGGGAGGGGTCCTCCGTTTCCAAGACCGTTTCGTCTTTATATAGGGATGCTGTAAGTGATCCATTATTCGGCTCGAAATAAACCCATGTGGCCTAAAAATTTTAACCTACGTTGCGCGCAAACGTACAATTCTTTTTGAAGCGAAAAGCTTCACTAAGATAGGTAAAGGAGTCGTCGTGTAGGCCGGAGAATGAACTTGAACGACCTTCAGCCCAACTACGTTAGCCGTGTATGACCATATGTGTTACAGTTATGGTGTCGAATCCTTGACTCCTGACCTTGACTCATGACATTTAGTTGACCTTTGGGTTGACCTTTGACCTTAAGAACTCCGATGGGGTGATGTGAAGCCACGTGATGACATCCGATGGGGGTGTCGTACGACCATGGGTTACCACGACATAGCCACGTGGTCGTGTGTGTATGTACCGAACGGCTGTCGCGAGCGTGTAGCGGAGCTGCCATGGGCGAGCCTCAGACGCTTAGCAAGCGGGCTTGCTTTCCGATGAATTCCAGGGTTAGCCGAATTAAGCCACTGCCAATTTCTTGCGTGTAGATGTTTCGCCACGTCGACCAGAAGATTGCGGCTAAGAAATTGTCTGATTGCAAAATAAAAGAAAACCGTAGAAATAAGGAACCTGGCTGCGGTTGTCCCAGGGGTCTCCGTAGCTTCCTATCACCAGCTTGTAGTTGCCGTGGCGAAGGGAAGCGTGTCCGGCGTCGCGGTGGATGTCATGGAGCAGCTCTCTTCGTGGAGGTTGCCCTCCCTTGGACAGAGCGTGCCACTGGTCCACGCCGTCTAGTGGCCCAAGTCCATGCACATCTCCTCCTGGAGGAAAACAACGGAAGCTTGCATATTTGTGCTAATAAAGGCGAGGAACGGTGACTACTAACTGGTCCCCAGGGGAAAATCAAGTAGTGAAATTGACAGATAACCCAATTTATGGCGCCCTACTTGAAACTCGCTATTGATCAGACATGGAGCAAACGGTGAGCAATTCCGGAGACGAAGCCTACGGCTGCAAAGGGGTGCCTCCACGTAGAAGAAAACAAATTAATAAAAACATATTCATGTCTTTTGAGAGCCACCTGGGGAAAGTTCGCTTGAGTGTGCACGGCACCTTTTCGCAGGATTCATGATTCCGAGATTTTTTCGGTCAGAGTGATAGTCTCCGCACTCGACATTCGTTTTGTTGCATATGCTGATAACTGCGAAAAGGGGTTTAATTGCCTTGAGTACTTTACCATGAGAACTGCGACAATTGGCTAAACTGTCGGCTACATGAAGGTGGCACAAAGGATCTACGCGGGAAGTGCGTGACCAGAAGCAAGCGCTGCTATCCCATGTGTGTGCCTTTCCTGCACTTGGAGTTATTGCCGCACAGACGAGGAACCCGCTGCATGAGATAGATAGATAAATGTTAACCCGGTCCGCCAAAAACAAAAAAAGGCGAATACAGTAAACTGTATATTTCACTCAGTGCGCATGATGCAGAACATGCCATGCACAACGCCATTATTGCATTCAACAGTGCTCCTAAAAAAGTGCGCCTGTTTCTGTAGCTTATCGCTTTTAATTGACAAAGAGGCTGCGACGACGTCCAGACAGTTATTACTTCGGATGCCTGAGTCCGAGCTACACCGCCATTTACTTCCAATCGACATTCGCGGATTCTGCTTTGGTTTTGAATAACGAGTATAGTTCAAGTTGGTAAAAAAACTGCTATTTTCAAATCCAATTTTCCCAGTAATAATTGCGTCGTTTGGTGCCCGATATTTTTACCAAGAACCAAAATTGAATCTTCAGTTGAACCTGCTTAAAACGAAATCGAAGTACATTTTTTCTTTATAAAGGTTCCATCGTTATAGCCGCACGTTACATTGGCGTCAACGCTCACATTATAGGTGGCATATGCGGCACCCTCGTTACAGAGGGCAACACAGCTGGCGTTTACTCTGTGTCCGATCTGTGCCGAAAAAGCTTTCAAAATGCGAGGTTTTTCTCAGTTCTTTTTGACCGAAGTATGTTTCTATCTTCTCGGAAAATGTACCTCCAGATATGGAGGCCACAAACTTCCATGAAAGTTTATTATATAATACTATGGATGATAGAAAGAGAGAATACTTGAAAACATTACAGCGAGAGAGATGGCCTGACAGTGTTCTAGAGGTATGTTCTTTTATATATACGAAGGAAGTTGTTCTAAGGAAGTTATTTTAAGTAGTTGAGGAAGTTTTAGTTTTGTAGGATTCTTTTGCGTAGGAAAATTCTAAATGCTACTTTCAAATAAAATGTTTGAATTTCCTCTTCCCTTACATTTTTTGGCCCAGTCTCCTCAAGAGAGAATTCTATTTCGTCGTTCATGCGCCACTCTGTGCAAGTCGTGAAGCAGCTAACCTTGTGTTTTCCTTTGCATTATAGAAAGCGGCACAGTTACCATAGCGCACGGTCTGGGGTCTGAGGTTAACAAAAGAGGTTTAATTATTTTTCGAAGGCATCGCAAGCCCATATTCTCCTGTGGCCAGCGGGGAAAGACGATGGCGGAACTCTATCACACTGTGGTAGAGCTCTTAATGAAGAAGGCATCCCATGTTTTTAGTGTAATGTTTCACATACAGTCTAGCATACCTACAACGGCCGCCGTTTTAACGAGCATTCAATTATTGGGAACGAGGCCAGTGCTACCGTGAAAATATGCATTACGGCAATGGTATTGAATCTCAGATACGGCAAACTGTGAGCCTACACCACTCGGTTAGAGCGAACAAAGAGCTGCTGTAAACTAGGCTTGCAGCAACGTTGAGGGGCGTAAGTAGTCAATGTTCCTCTCCGCCACTTTCTACGGAAAGAACGCGGCAACCTTACAAAAAGTATAAAAAAAATACTGGATGTATGGAGTGCCGACTGAACATTTTACTTGATGTGGCTGTCAAAAACTCACGCTATGAAAGGCGGTGCCTAGCGGGGGTGGAAAGTGCTGTAAGCTTCGCGTTATCGTCTTTATGCACACGAGAATGGACGGCAGTGAATGGGGGTGCCGTTTTTCATCGGGAAGAGCGATACGGCGCAGTCCTTGGTACACTGCACGTTTTGGTACGCTACAGGTATGACACAAAGGGCTGGATAAGCGCGAATTTTTTTTTATTCGACCAGTGTGTCAATAGGCGCAAGTTTAGCTGGGGTATGAAGACGACATGATTTGTTCATCGAAAGGTTTGAGTTCACCTTGAAATGGCGAAAAAAAATGTAAGAAAGTCCTGCCCGTGCTCGATAAACGTGCTGCAAAACACCTGATGACTTCCGTGACTGCGGTGACCGTGCTTTTGTGCCATCGTACACGAGGAGCAAGACCGCAGCCACTTGGCTTGGGCATAAGTCATGCGGTCTAGGTACCCTATTGGCGACGCGTCAATGCTTACAGCAGCTGACCGACTTCGGATCACCCCTTTTCCCGCCGTTGAATGATAAAGCCGAGTGGCTTGAACTGGCTGCGGAGTGCATCAAAAATTGCCCCCGTAAGGAAAGGTTTATGGACCCGGGAACGATGGAGGACGCTGTTGAGTGCATTTGTGACTTGTTGATGCGTGGATATGTGGCAACGCGTCGCTGATGCATTGCTGGCCGGTCTTGATGTCGCCTGGTATGATTTAGTTGGTGCGGATGATGAAAAATTGGTTTTTGGAGAAAGGAACTGGCACAGTATCTGTCTGACATCTCGACGGACACATGAACCGTGCCGTAATTAAATGAATAAAAGAGGGAGTGAAAGAAGAATGTTGAATGAGGTGCCGTAGTGGAGGGCTCCGGAAGCATCGGAGTTCCATACACTGACGAAAATAATAGCGCGCACGCGAAGGGTCAACACTGAAAGAAATATGATTCAAACGATATCGAGGAGGTCGGCCCACTACCATTTGCCATAACCGCTCCTAATGCGATTAGTTATACAGCATACAGGGTCACTATAAAGCAGCTTGTTTGTACGAACGGTATTGGCGAGGGGCATTTGAGTGCGCAGTAGAGACTTGAAAGCACCGTTATAGAGTCTAGCTTGAATTAGCAGGCGTGCGTAACGAAAACGTTTCTTTAAGACTTAAAAGTCACATGGTCCGACTTTAGATATTTGACTGTTACATGAGAAGTGCACTTACTGAGGACCTCGGATATAACAAGCGCAATTCGCACGACCGTCAGGATCTTTATAAAGTGGCTCGTCTGTATTTAGCTTCCATGATGCCTTTAAAAGATAGAGCCCAGAAGGAAAAAAACATGAACACGATGTTTGACGAGAAATTAACTGCATAATTATGCTTTGACAGGAAGCCACATCCTGAGGGAGTTACCCCACACATAATTTTGAAACCCCAGCATTTTGGACATCGCACAGCACACGGGCACCTTAGCGTTTGCTGTGCGATGTCAGTGCACGTTAAAGATCCCCAGGTGGTCGAAAGTATTCCGGAGCCCTCCACTACGGCACCTCTCCTTCCTTTCTTCTTTGACTCCCTCCTTTATCCCTTCCCTTACGGCGTGGTTCAGGTGTCCAACGATATATGAGAGATACTGCGCCATTTCCTTTCCCCAAAAACCAATTATTATTATTATTATTATTCGGGACGCAGCAATATGTGTGCAAAATAGTTCTTTGGAGCTGATGCTTTTTTTGCTATGAAGTTTAACTAACTCACTGCGCCCTCCGCCTTGTAACTTCGTATTAAACCAAGCTGCGCCGGGATTGAAGTTTGAGAGGGTTACTAGCTCGACCGGCGAAAATAGGAACAATCAAGACCTCGGCGACAACGGCACGTCAGGTTTCATAGCTTACCAGCAACGGAATATAGTGTGGGCAGCCAATCCGAGATGTGCATCAGTTGGGACGAGACTCTCGGACTGTTCTTAATCAGCGGGCTCCACACCAATGCAGCGCAGCGGATTCCACCTTCCCAGAGCGTGGCCTTGGAGCCCCGTAGGGGCCAGTTGAATCCGAAGTTCGGCCTTCCGCTGCCGTATGGGTGACCGCCGTTGTCAGAACTGAAGACCAGCAAAGTCTCCTCTAACATGCCGTTGTCGTAGAGTGCCTCGAACAGCGCTCCAACGGACTGGTCCAAGGCGTCCACCATACCTACGTGGGACGAAAACCGAGTGCGCGTTGAAGCTAGGCACATGCTACTGTTTTGTCAAAGCATGTCGGCCGCAACCATTGCATAAAAAGGAGCACGCAACTGGAAAGGGCTGAGTTCCGCATAAGCAGCTTCTTTGCCGAAGACAGATTATGCCAAACCCCAGTGCCCTCGTTACGTAATAAATTGATCAAGAAAATAATCTGCGGGTTTCCAGTCAGCTTGGTGGCACATTTATGTGGACTACTTTTGCTCCACGGTTGAGAGAACCTAACTCCTTAAACTGTATACTCATTTCAGCCTTAATTTTCAATCCAAATAGTGCCATAGCCCAGGTGAGCGATCCATCATTTATTTAAGTGGCGCGTGCAATCCTCCACTATAATATTTTATCGAAACCAAATATCAACGCAAAACATGAGAATTATCAATACAAAGGAACGTGCGTGCTACAAAATGAAGAAAGAATGTTTTGTAATTCTCCACTCTCAAACCGCGACGCCACTTATTTCGGGGTAGATGCTTGCCACAGAATGAAGCGCGGTGTCTTCATGGCACTTGACTGCTTTCAGCATCTGGTTTTGGAAATGTGCAGATATTTTGTTTTTTCTTTTGTTTATTTTTTAGGGGCTTTTATTTTCGAGCCATTAGTTTTGTTCCTGTTTTCGGGTTTTCTGTAATCGAAATTTTTATGACACGGTACCCAACTTACGCATTCCTCTTGACATTGTGATGTTTTATAATGTGTTGTGTTTGTTAATCAATTTTATTCGGTTTAGAGTGAGCGCTCTCACTCTTTTATGTTTAAGTTCGCCTTTTCTGAACTGCAACTTATAATCGGCCAATGAGACTGCCTAGTGAGGAAGGACAACCGACGAGAAAAGGCGCAGACAATCAGGAATCGCAATCAGTTAAGAGAGGTTTTTTGTGGATATGATCAAAACGGAATTCATGACGGTTGGAATATATGTACCTGCTACAGTGCTCTGTCCGTACCCACCTGCGTAGATGGTTCTCTTCGGATCCCCGATGTACGCAAACTTGGCAACGTTTTCTTCGGGAGCCTGCAGGAGATTCGGCTCGTATGCGCTGTGAGTGGCTTGGTGGGCCATGATCAAGAATAGGGGCTGCAGGCAAAGTTGGTGGCCATAATGTTCTCGGGAGTCACAATCAGAGCGGAGAGCTTGTTTTCGCAGTGAATTAACACGCGCCGTTGTCGCGATGAAAATGCATGGTATTGACATCTCTTACATCTTGAACATTTCCACGAGGAGACGTAGCGAGTGACGGCTGCACAACCCTACAGCGTCGCCTCTATAAGTGCACCGAATATTAGTGCTTAAGGTATATTATTGCTAAGGTTATAAGTTATACCTGCCCCCAGTATATGCCCAGGGACTTCGCTCTTCAACTCAACAAAAAAAAAGTCGCCATTCACCATCTCCCTGCAGTGTGCCAGCGTGACTAACAGTCTAAACCCCCCTCCCCCTCCCCCGCGCCCTTCGCGTCACAGCTGTCGTTCTTTTGATCCCCCACCCCCTCCCCTCCATACTTAAAAGACGCTAGCTACTGCCCTCAGTCACCCCTGATGAAGGAGCCGAGTCGGCTTCGAAACGTTGGGTTAAAGTTAAAATTTTTGGTTGGAGATGTGCAGTTCATTATAAGTTTTCAATCCCAACCAAACAGGGAAATCTGTCAAAATGTTTAGTTTTTAAGTTATACAGCAATGACTGAAAATTGTTTGCTCTTTTATTTTTTTCCGCACCGGCAGCTTCCCTGAACACTAATCTATAACAGACCACTGTTACCATCTCTGTAATCCCCGTTTTATGTTTTGGTACTTGAAAACCGTCACTAGTATTCTAAGTGCCTGCTCTTACGCTCACGTCTTATTATAGTAGAAAGCCGGGGTAATGATCCCCACCGCGATGGGCTTCGGCAAGCCGTAAACACGGGTGCGCTGCACCGCCTGCATGCCCGTTGCACTACCTTCGTCGCCCTCGGGTGTGGCTCGTGCTAACCTGCATCACGTGACCGGTCCCTCGACCACCTCGGTAGCCGACGATGGAGCGTCACAGGTAGCACCTCCCGCTAAGCGCAAATGGGTTCACTTCCACCATATGCGTGTATTCGCTGAAACGGCCCCCACCTCCCGCCGCTGAAGAGCATGAGTGAACGTTTGATTGCCACTACATTTCCCTTTATGCAGGCGCGTTTATGGTTCACGGTGGCGTCCACTTGGTTTTCTGAGCAGCGGTGGTGAATGCTGCTCACCCGCAGTAAGCGGCTAATGCCAGTCGCGAACGCGGCGGCTATCTAACGATGACATTACTAGGTCGAAAGAACGCGCTGTCCATTCCTTACTGTCTGAGAAATGACGTTCAAGAGGGACAATATAGGTGTGAGCAGAGCGCTCACTGCTATGGACATGAAAGCAGCATACCGGAAGAGAGGGGCGGGGGGAGGGGGGGTGGCAGATCGGGAATGTACCTATCTGTAGTAAAAGCACCCGTTGTCGTTGTCGCTTCGGCAAGCGTCGTTGCTTCGGCGCCCGTATTTTCCGCACACCCTTTGATGTTCCTTTGAGCTCACTTCTGTCTGCACGCGGCAGTGATAACCGTACTTCCTTAAAGTTGCACGCGAGCACCATAATGAATGTTGGACATGATGACGTTTACAACATGGTGGCATCCTTGCCCCAAACATCTCTTCGCTGGAATAAGCAGTGCTACGCAATTAGGAAAACGTTTTTTGAATGTTTAGTATAGTTCCAAATGTATGCGTGCCTTCTTGCTTCAGTACAGAAATTAATAGGCAGTGTTTGGTGACTTGTCTTTCTCCATGAACACCGAACCATGTTCGCAATGAGAACAGAACTGTTTACCTTTGACACATCCCTCCTCTCGATAATAGACTTGGCCTGGTCAGTGAACCGCCTTGTGGCGTAAGTGCTGTCTTGTAGCATGAGAGGTTCAGTATTGTTCCAAAAGTCGAGTCCGCAGTGCCCGTCCTATGAGTACAGAGGAACCATTAGTCAAAATAATGCCGGCAGGAAAACTTGCCAGAAATGAAGTCAGTAAAGAGGAAACCATTTTTTTCAAATACAGTGCGTCACGACATAGGAGAAGCTAAGAAGTGCGGAGAGCTAGCATAGGGTCAACTACCAACTGCCCTAATATTTTGCACCTCCAGGGTACCAACCTCTTGCATACTGCGCGGTATATTAGCATATTCACGCATAGAAAACTCTGCTGCGGGTACGTCGACCAAGTTTCGCTCACCGTTACTAGAGAAATGGGTGACACAAAACTTCTACCCTTTGGTGAGGGTGTATAATCGATATGAATGAAACCAATAGCGTTAAGGGTCCCTTTATGTGCCCCCCCCCCCCTCCCATCCTCATCGGCCGACGCATAGAGAAAATCCGGATTGGGCAAGAGGGTCGTGGCGTCACATCCACATGAATACACGTGGATAATTCAAACACCCCCAAAAGATTGCATAGCACAACAGAAATGATGTCACTACACAATTTCTTATTGGCTACATGGTCGTGACGTCATCCCACCACCATTACGTAGTGCCTCTGAAAAAAGAAAAGCAACTGTGTTGACAAATGGTTGAGACGGGACTCGAACAGCTGCGCCTTTAGTCGTCAGCTACCATTGAGCCACTGGTAAAAGTTCGTTGCAAGGTTGATGTATCCAATATAGATTCAATCAGAAACGCCAGCGGTATGCTGGACGCTGCGCTTAAAGGTCACCACATTTCGCGCTACAATCGCCAAGAATGGTCCCAACTTGATAGTTCATGCTTGCGTGTCAGGCAACGGTTCGGGTCCTTGATAGTTCGCAGTTGAGCTACTTGAAATACAGATGTTGTAGATGCTTCGCACGCACACACAGGCACACGCACACACAGGCACACGCACACACACGTGCGCACACGCACACTTACATAAAACATTTTCATAATGTACATAGAATACAAACCGATTTCAAGTTATGGTGGTAGTAGTCGTTGAAGCCATTATAGAAGCCAAAAAAGCTGTCAAACCCCCGTCTTGTGGGCGTGTATTCCAAGCTTTCGTAACCCACGTGCCACTGTCGAGGGAAAAACAAAGCATGCCACAATTAGTGCAGTTCACTCAGAGGACGCTGATGGCTCGCTCTGCTTACGATTGACTAATAGTTTCAAGTTTTAAATAAACAATGAAATGCATATTGAGCATGTTAACAAATTTATTACTAAGCCATTCGATTTGCAGTACATATATCTGTAGCAAATAAATTTTTACGCCATCAATAAAGGAGAAAGGTTTTTGCTCGTGAGTGAAATACATTAATATAAAATCTTTCTAAGTCGCCGGAAGTACAAAATAAGCGTGGGTAACTTTTGTAGAAGTATAATTTTTTCTAGTCGCCAAGTGACTGCTCATTTTCATGTTTCTTCAAGCCGGTACTACAGGAAAAAAAAGGTAGTAATAAAATTCGGGTGAAACTATCAGGCGTCTTGTGGCTATTTGTACAGAATGATTCTTCTCTCGAACGTTTATATTTGTGCCTAGCGCATGGTCGTCTTTAATGCATACACGTATACGGGTTGGACATTTCAGTTCAATTGAAAAAGCAACGATAAATGTGTGCCGTGTCCAATTTTCTACATGCGGCTTTAACCGAACGTGCTCACCATCGTTCGCATGCATTCCACAGCTAGCTGACGATTCAGGAAGATTTAAAGCAAAAAGTTATGAGATCACGGCATTAGAGGAATGCGTCAGCAGTTACGCCTCCTCGCTCCACTTTGCCTAAATTAATCAAATCCCATCATTTCCCATTTTGAGTTTTGCGGCGGCTGCGTTTTTATGGAGGAAAAACGCTAAGGCGCCCGTGTGCTGTGCGATGTCAGTGCACGTTAAAGATCCCCAGGTGGTCGAAATTATTCCGGAGCACTCCACTACGGCACCTCTCTCTTCCTTTCTTCTTTCACTCCCTCCTTTATCCCTTTCCTTACGGCGAGGTTCAGGTGTCCAACGATATATGAGAGATACTGCGCCATTTCCTTTCCCCCAAAACCAATTATTATTATTAATATTTTGAAACTTGGCGCCACGCTTCGTTTTCAAATTTGGCGCCACGCTTCGCTCCATCCACACTTCCGATTTTTCAGATTTGGCGCCAAGCTTTAGCTTCGCCCACTTCCGGCATTTTCAAATTTGTTGCCACTTTTGCTTTGGCCCCGCCGATTGTTTGGACATTTTTGGCTCTAATTAATTACCTAATTAACCCACATTAACCATTTTGGCAATTGCACATCCTCTTTCGATGCTCTATGCGGCGATACCATTCTCTTTCTGATATACCGAGTAGTTCCTCTCTTATAGGACCGAGATTATCAGTCCACGCCGAAACCGCGTACATAGCCATACAATTACGCATTAATAAATAGCGAAAACTAACACGGTACGAAAGCTAAGAGCGATGTGAGATGATGCACCGTGTGTTAAGTAGCGCCGCTGAAGGTCGTTAGGAATCGCTGGGCTAGTTTACACGTACCTCGGCTACTTTACAACGAAATAGCTCAAAGGCAGCCGTGAGGAAAGTTCTTCCATCCCGTCATCGATTGCGCCGTTCTGTCCCTTCATTTTTAGCCTTCGTGGCAGGAATTAAGCAGTGATCTTCATTTTTACTCGACTGAAGTACCCTTAGCGAAAAATATGTTCCTCATTTTGCTGCTACCATAACTTCCGGCATACAGTCCGCAGTTGGTGCATAGATCGCAGGAGCCAGGTTCGCTGTCCGCGCAGAACGATGTATGTGCCACGCTGATCAGTGCGACCTGTGTTCTCCGAGCAAAAAAAAATCTCAGCTGTTTTCATGTAAAAGAACATTCCTCATTGTCTTCACCATATTCACTATTACTATATTCAACATGTGCCAGTATCTACCTGCAAGCAGGGTTCAGCATACCCATTGATGATAAATTGACAAGTCATCTCTTGCCAGGATTTCACCAACCATTTGTGCACCACTGCTTCTGTTCATGTTCTTCGAATTCTAGGCAGGCACTAGTGCCACTAAGTGCGCGTAGAACTAGTAAGCCCGTGATGGCAACTGAATCCGAGCGCCAGTGTCACAAAAACCTTGTCATAGGTTCACGTTTTGAATTTAGTGCATTGTGGGTGATGCCAACAAAAAAAACCCCGTTAAATCCACACGCCTAGATAGGGCGCCAAATAGAAAATTTTCAGTCTGAAACATGGATAGCCCGCAATTGTATACGAGAAATGAGAGTAATCCCTAAAGTGTTCTCAAAACTCGCCAAGATTCCTTTTTGTTTTCGCCCAATATAACCCCGCCGAAAACTATCTCAAAAACGAAAATCCCCCGAAGCGAACTTTAGCACACATGCGCTGAGGTATCTGTAAAAAGCGAAGTTCGCTCAATATGGGCAGACTTCATCGGTCCAGAATTTGACCCATGGGGAGCTTTCTGGCTGCTGGCATTGATCTATCCGGCGAGCGTTGCGCCACCCACATTGGCGGCCCATCAGGTCCTACCGCAGACATGAAGCGAATTTGACCTCACAGCCAACTTTGTGCCAATTATCTTTAAGCAATTAAATAATTACACGATTAATTTTCCATTCATGAACGCCACAAATAAAAAATAGATAATTTCCCCTTTGCTCCTTGCTTTAGGTGTCTGTTGGCTCCCTTCTTAAGTATGTCATTACGAGCCGCTCTTTTCCATTCCCTAGTCTGCTCAATAGCCTAACGAGGGTGTCGGTTCTGGCAGCCTTGATGCCATAGGTAGCGTAAGAGGGTTCGCGCACAGCTTCCACCTTCACCGCTCGATCACGTACCACGACGTACCCGGCCACGTACCCGGCCGCGGAGGTCGAATTTCGATGGAGGCGAAATTTTAGAGGCCCGAGTACTGTGCGATGTCAGTGCAAGTTAAAGAACCCCAGGTGGTCGAAATTCCCGGAGCCCTTCACTACGGCGTCTCTCGTAGCCTGAGTCCCTTTGGGACGTGAAAATCCCATAAACAAAACCAAACCAAACCAAAAGCACAGATTAAAAAACATGAAATAAAATTTTACCCTGTGCTCCTTGGTTCCGGTGACTGTGGCTTCCTTCATATGCATGCGGTACGAACCCCTCCCGTCCCTTCCCTTGTCTGCTCAATGGGCTATAATAAATTCTTTTTTTCAAACTGTGTGATCGTCACGTTCTAAAAAATTCAAATTTTGTACCTACGTCGATTGACAGGTTGCATTTTCAACGAAGTCTATTTGTCTGCGGAGGTGGTAACAGCGAATGCCTATTTCGGCCATCGCAGTAGCTCTTGATCTCTTTCATGTAATTTCTACAGACTGCTTGCTATCCCTTTATTTCCGCTCCGCCAACTCAGATGCTTGCATTAACGATAGCAGATGCCAGGGCTAGCAATATTTTTTTTCCTTCCTTTCCCATGGTCTACTACTACTACTACTACTACTACTACTACTACTACTACTACTACTACTACTACTACTACTACTACTACTACCACTACTACTACTACTACTGCTACTAATGCTGCTGCTGCTGCTGCTGCAACCGCTACCGCTACCATTACCACTACCACTACCACTACCACTACCACACCACCACCACCACCACCACCACTAGTTCTCGCGTTTACCTTTCCTACGATGTGAGTTTCGTATCCGAGGTCCTTGAAATGTTGAGGCATGACCTTGAGGTCGAGTAGTACGCCACCTGGTTGGGCCGGAACCAAGGCGTTGTGAATGCCTGAAATTATGATGAGACAGAGGTTGCTAGGAGGCAAAGTAAACCTTTCTGTGTGGCTGCTTCATTTAGTGGTTGATTGATTGTATTAGTTTTAAAATGTTCTTGGTTTGTAAGGATTCCCTCACCGGATATTGGTACCGCAGGCGGACATGTTATTAATTGCGTTTTGAACGTTCTGTGTAGAGATACCAGTATTAATCTCTGCTTTCTATAATTTTAGAAAGCATTAAATTTGCATAAGCCAAAATATTTGTTTCCATTTTCACAAGACATGGACTAAGTAATTTGCTCTGCTCAGTATCGCCACCCTTCTCTGTCGGCGTTAGAAATGACAAGGGATAAAATCTGGGCGTCTCCGGTTGAAGTTCCAGCAGCACTTGCTACTTCTGTTTCTGTTGACGAAATGTGTGGTTTATAGCAACGGCGGTAGTTTCCTGATGCACTCATCATTGCTGCTGCAAAATATAAACGCAAAATGCACTCTCAATATACATTTAGCTTGTGTGCCATTACTTTCGCGAACCTGTTAATGCGGTATGAGATTATTGCACATGTGGCCGTTAAGCAAACATATCAAACCTGTTCTATCACGCTGCAGTAGTCCTCAGGTCTTGTGACAGGCTCGGTCTTTCTATTGCACGTATATACATTTAGGTGCAGTGTCATCATTTATTTGAACGGCCAGGTGTTAGCTGGCCCTGCAAATTTCGGGTTTTTAAATGTTAGGGATGTTTTGTGCATTTCTGGTTAAGCACGTGCTCCTTTGTTTGATATTGATTCCGCAGTTTGGAAGTCACAAGAATGTGCCTATGAGTAGAGGTAAGTATATGAGCACTTGTCTGGGATGGCTGGCATAGAAACAGCATACGCTCATGAGAGGCTATAACTTTACCGTTGTTCTCTTTCACTAGCTCTGTCGTCGCCTTAAGGGTAGCCAGCGAAAGATCTTGCTAGGGTCTCCTTCCCGTCCTTTATTTTATTACATACCTCTCTCATCTGTCATAAATTCAGATAAGACCAAATTAGAAGCCGAGATCTAGGAGGGTAAATGCGCTGGTCTCAATGAGATGGCAACACGGTCTGTGGTAGGGGTCATAATTTAAGAGAAAGGCGGCGATAGGACAGTGTGCGGAAAATCCGACTACCATTGGTGATTTCCGGTGGCGATGTTAAGTATGTCCCTGGGTGAAGGACAGAACGGTATATGCGCTAGAAATAAGCCAATTAATTCAAATATTGTCCTGCACCTTCTCGGTTCTTCAGTCATCGATCTGGTACCAGTAATAAACAGCTTGGATGTCATTTTGAAGAACATACACAGTGGAACGTACATACTGTCCTAGCTCACTTCAAACTTTCGCGAAGTATTGGTGTTCTTACAAACTTTCGTTGCTTTGTACCAAAAGATATTAAAATACGTTTATACTATTCCCTTTTCGCATCCACATTAACGTTTTGGTATTTGGTATAGGGCACAACGACTGACACAAACTTGTGCTTTCGAGAGCAGAAAAAAGCTGTAAGAATCGATTCAAAAGCACTCTATGACGCACACACAAAATCTGTAATTGACGACACTCCATTACAACCACTATCGTACCTGTTCAACACACTTCTATTCAAAGGTTATCATTCCTGTCGTAAAAATAATTACCCTTTCCTAGAAAAACTGCAACCCTGGCCTTACTTGCAAACACGTATAGCAAAACTGAGCAGTCACTCTGGAAGATTCCTTAAACCCGTACTGACCATGGCCGTTTAATCATTTACTGCTGCAAACTCTTAACGCCTCCATTAACCCGTCAAACTGATCTATACAGCAGACTCTGTAGAGTTACTAAAGTTATGGTTAACATATTGAATTTTGTGCCCGCAGTTTTAGTCCGGTCACCTAAAGGTACATGGTGTTTATATAATGCGGACGCTATGCTTGGGACGCTTTTATTTATTTTCCTCCTTTTCGCCCACTGCTGTTTTGCTTTGTGAACGGGGTGCTTGCCATTGTCAAGCTATTATAGGTGTTTTGCTAGCACCGAGCAGCATCACGAGTATTGCAATTTTGCGGTCGATGCTTAAATACGGTTATTTGATTGATAATCCAAAGTGCATCAATGAATATCTTCGAATTGCTAGTATGTTCACGAAGTACCATGCGGGCTGAGGCAAATATTTCCCGGAAAAAAAGAAATTGGTGTTGTGTAAGAATTGAGCTGGTTAGCTACCAATCCAAGCATAATAAAACACCTGATAAGCGGGTTAATTGCCCTTCTACCTGCAATGCACATACACTCGCCCAGTAGTTGCGACATCGACATCTGTATTATTGGAACACGACTGTTTTTTTAATACCGGTTTATTTCCAATCCTATATA